>JBBYHM010000008.1:2325431-2353275 GCA_038381775.1 Adansonia rubrostipa | reverse complement strand
AGGGAACCACGCTTCACCTTGCATGTTAGGGCATCCACTGGATTGCATGAAGCACCGGGCTAAGTTAAAATGGGAGATCTCAACACAACTTACAACGTGCAACTCCTGTGTCACATCAGGGCTTGTGGATCTTGAAGCCGAAAACTCTTGGGATGTAGTTTTGCATTGGCTTTTGTGGCTTTAGGTGCCCATATGTCATCAGAAATAGATGTGGAAATGTCGTTCCAAAATACGCTCCGTCAATATCTTGCTCATGTCAAGGAAATTAAAATTAAGCAGTAGATCAAAGTAATACAACCATGACCTGGCGATAGGAAGGATAAGAAGTCAAACCAGTGTTTGACCCAAGAAAAAAAATTTATATGAGACCCCTTAGAAGCCAAAAGGCATTTTAAAAGGGCATTTGTAGAACATGAACCAACTTCTCCAGAAATTGACGGCAGGAAGATAAGAAATTCATGAGCATAAGCAACCTAGCATCTGCTAACTTCGTAATGTTGTTCATCAGAAAATTTCCTTAAAAACTATAAGATTCCACAAAATCCTACTGATATCTTAGCAATTGGGATGAAACCGGGGAATATATTCACAATGCAGAGACAAAGGAAAAGAATAGGTTGTTTCCCACCAAAGTAGGTGCAGACCTGACCCACCAAACCCATCATCAAATACAAGGGGAATAATGTGATAAAAGAGTCGAAAACTGATTTAGGAAAGAATGTACTGAAATACATACATCCAAATAATGCCAATTCTGATTGTCGTGATAAAATTAGCCAAAAAGAAAACAAAAGCTCCAATCACCACGTTAATCTTCTAGGATAAAAAATTTATGATAAACTTGAGCTCAAATATGATCTAAGAGATCCTATAATCGGTTCAAAAACTAAGTAATTGGATATGCCATATGTGGGGCAAGCTTAACATGCAAGGACAAGGAGGGTAGACCCAACACAAGTATGATTAATTTCAGTAGGATGAATGTCAGATGTCACCTAGTCTTCAAAAACAGTAAATTTGTAATTCATCAGGGAAACAAAAGCAAAATTTTAAATGAAATAGAAAGGATACTTCCTTGATACTTGGATCGAGGATAATATATATCTTCACATTTTGGACAGTAGATTTTCACTGTACTTGAACGAGGAATATCTGACTGACCAACTGGAAGACAAGGTTGTCCACAGCAGTAGACCCTTGGGCATCTCCCAAAGTCATAGTTTTTGTATTTCTCCAACTGAAACAGGAGTTGCAAGCAGAGCTTTGTAAACAATAGATGAAAAAGGCAAAATTAAGCAAAAGAAAGAATGGGATAATGACAGCAATTTTACCATAGCAGACATTCCCTTGCTAGTTAATATGTATCGAACATGTATAAGACCATACAACATCTCAGCTGCCGATTCAATCAATTCATTCTGTTCTTCAGTGAAAATATCACCTATAAAACACAAAAGATATCAACTTAATAGCAAGAACCAAAGAGCATGATGGCTAGCGAGTTGACAGAAACAAAAGTAAGAGTCATTTAAAAAAGAAAAAAAAGCATATTGATATTTAAACCAAGCAAGCACACACGACAGAAATGATGCAAAACAACATTAAAACAAAAAAAAAAAAGGCAAGAAAATTAGGTAATGTAGAATGTAAATACTAGACGCTAACATTATCACTGGAAACTATATCAGAAATGCTATATGAAACACTAGCTTTAAAATGATTGCAACAATATATTTCCTCAATTCACTTAGAGCAATATTTCGGACGTTAACTTCCTGCAGCAATAGCAAAAATTCAAAAGTAAAATGAAAAAGATTTTCAATAAGACAAGCATTGTACCAAGCAGGATTAGGATATCTTTGTGAAAGAGCAGAACAATAAGACCATGGCCACACATTCTAAATCCTACACATACCCAAAAAAAAAAAAAAAAAAGGTCACAATCACTGGATAACGAAGGTAGGTACATAACCAGTTTAGTAATGGCATTTAATCAGATTAACGTCCACTGAGTTATAAGTCAGTCAACAGTCATTGTAGGTTATATAATTAACCAAACCACCAAAGTTAACTTGGCTGTCTTACACCTTATTTCCGGAAAACTTTCACTTACCATCTTTAACCTTCTAGGCCAAAATCCTCATGACGCACCAAAAAAGAAGATTTATGTATTTATGGATCAAGGTGGGAAAAACAACTACTAAAATAGGCTTACAATTTGGAAAATAATAGCACACACCATGAGTAAATATTGAATCAACCAAAATTCATATACCGGACAATCCAAGTCAATGAAATGTTTACCATGAGAAGATTCAACGTCCAATATTAAATCAAGTGCATAGTCATAATACGGAACTTGACTGCTCAGCCCGCAAAGATTAAAGTCATCTTGGATGTATTCATCATCAACTTCGCAGAAAAATTCATTGCCTCGCAAATTGCAAAACCATGAGATCCAAGACGTGTCATCTCCATCGGAACCACTAACATCTGATTCTTCACTGTCTGTTTCAGATTCCTCTGCAATCACGGGCAGTATTAGCAGGTAACTGAGAAGAAACTCACATTTAATAACTTGCGGATCAATCATTATTGATGATTTGAATAGTCTGTGTTGTGTCTTAGGTAGAAACATGAAGAGAAGGTAAAAAAAGAGAAAAGAAAAAGGGAATACTTAATAGTTAAAACATGCTAGTAGTAAGATTTATCATTTGAGTTAAAAATGCAATGCTAACTTACGAGGACACGGCACAAAACTTGAAATTTATCTAAAGAAATGCCACAAATTTCTAAATTTTTCTTCTGGACGAATCTGACAAAGCATCAAATTTCTAAACTTTCAAATATGGAAACACAAGAATTTTTTTTTAAAATACTACCAGTAGCCTATTCTCAGTAAGCAAGATCCCACGAATTCGCCTTTAACAATGCACTTTGTAAATGGAAAAGATTTAGTAGAAAATTCTGCAAATAATCGTATTTAATAATGTAATTTGTAGCTAAACACTTTTTACATCGAAATGGACAAATATATCAGCTCAAAGATACCGCAGAACTCTTCAAAGCCTAGATCCTACCAAATCAAATTAACTCAAAAACACGCCAGTGCATCCTTAGCAAACATCGGAGTCGGCACAAATTAATCAAGGGAAAAAAATAAACAGAAACAAAGATAGGAAGTTAGTAAGTGACAGGTAACTAACCATCAGAACATTTGGCTTTGGAGAGTGCTGCAGAGCGCGAATCGCGATGATCGAGCTGGGATTTACCAGTGGAAGTTGAAGGAACTGAGGATCTTTCTTTGTCTTTGCTGTTCAAGCCCCTCGAAGTGGATGGGGATGACTTCTCTAGATGCTTGTCCAGCGCAGCGTTTATGCGCTTCCGATCCAAAGGTCCTCCCACTAGCTCTGATTTCGACGACCCTCCTCCTCGATCTCTATGACTATACATAACTTCTTTTCCTTTTTTTTTTTTTTTCCTTTTTCACCACCCAAATTCCAAAAGCTCCGAACTTTCTTGATATTAATGGACGGGCAAAATTTCAAGCTTTTTGTAGACGCATCGCTGTGGGAGAAGGACACCTAGGTTTTAGATATAAGGCGTTTTGCAAGGTGGGAGGATGAAACGGCAGCGATTAATGGAGAATTGAAAAGGAGATCGAGGTTGCACGAAGTAGATTTGGAGAAGAAGATGAAAAAAGGGGTAGAAGCTAAAGAGAAAGAGACGGTGAAAACTAGGGTTTCTGAATAAGAAAGAGAGATGCACGAGCTCCTCAAGGTGCTCTCCGTCTCCCCTGTTTTTTCTTGTCTTTGGTGGTGGCTTGGCTTGGTGCTTCTCTTCTTTTCCCTTTTTTTTTTTCATTTTTCAATTCTTTTTTCGGTAGATTTTTTTATTAAAAAAAAACAAATCTTGGATTCTCATGGATAGGGCCCAAGCCCATACTCAGGTCATAAAAAATCAGCCGTAAAATAAGTTTTGTAATTTTATGAACCAAAAAAGAAAATTGTAATTTGTAAAATGTCATTTTTCAAACCTTGTTGCAGATATTCAAAGTGATTTTTTCATTGCTGAGCTAGTAGTATATTATTATGTAATTAATTTGTGTTAGTATGTGGATTACTTGGGAAGAGGGGAGCAATATATCAGGGGAAGAAGATAGAGAGATCAAGGTGTAAAAGGAAATGGAAGAAGAACAAGAGCTAAACTTGATGCTTAATTTGATTCCATCATTTTTGTTGGGTGGATTTCTGGGGTTGCTTTTTCATGTTTACGGTCGCGTGTTGATGAAGCCAAAACAGCTTAGATCGAAGCTTCAAAACCAAGGAATTAAAGGACCGTCCCCTTCTTTCTTATATGGGAATATCCATGAAATGAAAGGAATCCAACTTCAAGCAGTGTCTGCTGCAAAATCCGCTCAGAAAGATCTCAAGGAGCAATTTTTCATGACTGGTTTTCCATTATCTTTCCATACGTAGACAAATGGAGAAATGAATATGGTAGGTGCTCTAGATTCATTCAACCACCAACAATCCCCCCATTCTTTGCTGTAAGATGCAAGAACAGGTTTTTTTTTGGGGGGGGGGGGTGGGGGGGCAGTCTTTGAGAGCTTTCCTATCAAAGTCTTTATGAGTTTACAAACTTAATAGTAGACTTTTCTGGCAATTTTTGATCTTTGTGTTTGCTTAATGCTTACCAGCTATTCGGGATTTGTAGATTCAAGACCTTATAAAGTTTCATTCTCACAATTGCTTTTTGATTCTCATTTGCCGGTAATCTCAGTGCTCCATGGTTTCTTTCTCTATCTATTAATCGAGAAATGTACTTCCTTCCATGGATTAACAAATAGGTTGTCGTTTATTGATACCAGGTTCCATAAGCATTGACATTGACCGTGTTCGTCCCCGTCTCTTTCTTTTATGACTATGGTTTAACTTTTAACAGACTGGCATGTGTGGTTTTGAGTACTACAAAATTACAAAACTAGTAAGATTTTCATTATTGATTTAATGCAACAAGATGTACATGAATAATTTATATAAATCAGAAGTTCAGAACACAAAAGAAGTAACAATCATGCTTCTAGACTTCTACCAACACTTGAGCATCGCTTGGTTTCAGACATGAATAAAAGACCCCTACTTTCGACCTCCTCCTCTCTCAGTTTCCTTAATTCATTTTGTTTCCTTCATACATTACAGTGCTGCTATCTTTACCAAGCTTTCTGGTTGCAGGGTCTGTGTTCCTGTATTCAACTTGAAACCTACAGCTACTCTGCATAATGGATGTGGAAATGGTGAGGGAAATAGGCCTACACAAATCATTAAGCTGAGGGAAGCCAAACCTATCTAACTAGGGAACGAGCGCCTCTGCTAGGACAAGGCATTCAATCGGCAAATGGGCCCATTTGGGTTCACCAAGGAATTCTTTCCTGACAAGGTTAAGGTACCCCCGCCCTTTCAAGCAGCTATCAATGTTCTGTTCACATTTCATTTTACAAGCATGTCTTTAAATCATTCTCTACATATAAATGAGTTTAAAGTGCATGGTGAACCTAATGTTGGATGCTACAACTTCGATGCTTAAATCTTGAAATTGTAGAGTTGAAGGCGAGGGAGGCATTTTAGAAATTACAGTCGATGAGGATTTGAGAAGCTTGTCTGCTGATATAATTTCGAGAGCTTGTTTCGGCAGCAGTTACTCCGAAGGGGAAGAAATATTCTCGAAGCTAAAAGCACTGCTAATCGCCTGTCTAAGGAAAATATTGCGATTCCTGGAATGAGGTATGATTTCACCAAAAACATTCATGAAATATCAACTTCATATACGTATGTGAACTTGCTGCCACAAAATGTTGAAGCCACTTGCCAAGCAAAAACAACAGAGAGATATGGAAATTAGAGAGAGAGAGAGAGAGAGATTGATTCTGCAATATTGAATGTGGTAAAACAACGTATTCAGGAGGCTGTAAATGGGAAGGATCTTTTACAAACGATACTCGACTAGGCCAAAACTTCTGATGATTACAAGGGACTATCTAAGGAGAGTTTCATAGTGGACAATTGAAGGAATATTTATTTTGCCGGTTATGAAACCACTGCTACTACGGTTACCTGGACTATGATGTTATTAGCTGCACATCCAGATGGCAGGCTTGTGTTCGTGCTGAGTTGCCTGAAACTTGTAAAGGTGGCCTCCCAGATGCTAATTAGCTTAGAAACATGAAGACAGTATGTTAAACATATCAACAAGCTTTGCATGAATCATCAATTTGTATGTATAGATAACGAATTGTATTCTGGTTTTTTTTCTTATAATTGTTTATATTGGCACCTCATAATGGTAACTCGAGATATTATGCCTATACCCTCCTGCAACTTTTGTGGTAAGACGAGCGTTGGAAGACATTGATTTCAAAGGCAACATGATTCCGAAAGGGATGAACATCCAAATTCCTACCCCAACTTTACAACAATCCCCTAAACTTTGGGGTCCTGATGCGCAGGAGTTTAATCCAGAAAGATTTGCCAATGGGGCTGTTGAGGTTTGCAATGTTCCCCAGGCTTACATGCCGTTTGGTGTTGTGGCTAGAATATGCGCTGGACAACACTTTGCAATGGCTGCAGAGCTGAAGGTGATTCTATCTCTGCTTTTGTCGAGGTTTAGCTCCTCTCTTTCACAGCATACCTTCACTCCTCTGCATTTAGACTGGTTATACAGCCTAAGCACGGAGTCTGTCTCCATGTAAGGAGGGTTTAAGAGATTATTGAAAGATTTTATCGTTGAACAGTGACTTCCGAATTTCCATCAATTTATGTAAAATTATAATAAGAAAAACTACTCTATTATTAATGGATCCCTCATATTTACATGCATATAGTTTTTAATTTAAACCTGCCCAAGAATCGGATTATTCGTCCAAATTCAAAAACCTGTTTGATATTTGATAAGGTTTGACTAAAAATATAAAGCTTCAAAAACCGATTTGAAAAAAAAAAATGAGGCCAGTTACACAAACATGTATAGCATTAGGTGTGATATTTTTTTTTTTTACTTGGACTTAATTCGACCCGTTTTATTATAAATAATATAATTTTTTAAGAAGAATCAAGACTTTTTTATGGGAATGATATACGCTAGTTTAAATCCTGTGAGATTTGAAACTGAAGTTCAAAGAGCTTGCAAGCATCCATAGGCTTGTTTGCCTTCTGGGTTGGTGCTCATATCACGTGGTTATTAGCCTTTTTTTTTTTTTTTTGCAAAATTAATCTATGCGCTGCCCTTTTCTTTTCTATGCTTGGCATTGCATCCTCTTCCATCCAATCTGTATGACACCCTATCACAAACTTTTCCAACCAACCAAATCTGCTTGTGGTGCTTGATGGGGAATCAAGATTGACCCATCTCCTCTATCTCGTGTTAGAAAACTTGGCATAAAACCGGACAATTAAAAGTTGGTTTTAGTATCGCTTAATCACGCAATCATTACTTTGTCCTTACAAAACCGGCTTATTAGAATATTTAGCATATGTCCAACCCCATAAAAATTCCTTTTCCTTTCCCACATGGGATTGAAGAGCAACCAATGTACCCTCCTTGGAGCGCCCCTGCCTTGTACGGCAGTTTCCCATGACAATGCTTAAGGTTGTTTCTCTCCTATTGTCCTATTGTTGAAGTTTAGCTTTTCCCTTCCCCGTGACTAGAATGATTTTAGAGCTCGAACAAGGACAATTTGGCTTCGGGGCCTAAGCATCGAAACTGTCTCTAAGTACGGAGATCGTGACTTCTTAACGAATTTGTGCTTGTATTATCGTCTTTTATAGTTGTGTGCTGTACTTTACAAAATCAAAAGTACCGGCTAGTAGAAG
Organism: Adansonia rubrostipa; assembly: GCA_038381775.1. Classification (NCBI taxonomy): domain Eukaryota; kingdom Viridiplantae; phylum Streptophyta; class Magnoliopsida; order Malvales; family Malvaceae; genus Adansonia; species Adansonia rubrostipa. Next base: position 2,345,407 of record JBBYHM010000008.1, on the reverse strand, counting down.
ACGAAATTGATCATCAAGATTCAAATAACAAAATTTATGGAAACATCAGATTCCAAAAAATTCAAGTTTTTTGCACAATAACATCCACTTTTATGTCATTATATCTGTTTCTCAATCTGAAAGGGGAGCTATTCTCTATATAAGAAGAGTCTAACCCTCTTTTTACCATTGAAACCAAGGAAAGAAACTTGTACCTAATAATATTTTGCACAAAGTAACCTGATATTCAACCTCTAATTCCACTTACTCATTGGGCCTTGAAAGCAGAAACTCACGATATATGCCATAGCTAAATCAAACACTGTAGTTATTATTGCACACAATAAAAAACATTGGTATTAAATTTATATACTCCATAAGATAGTCACCATTTATACAGATTTTATGTCAAGTATCGGCTAACCCTAGAGCAATGCAACAGGAGATAATGATTACCCCCCCCCCCCAAATTAAAAACTCATAATTTTCAGCTCCATAGGAAAAGGGCAAGAAAATCGCAATAGGGATTTCATGAGAACAAGGAACGACTCTTGTTGCGTTCCAAACGAGCCTCCCTCTGGCAAAAAGAAGCACAAAAATTGTAATACTCAGTGCATTATAGCCATGCGCAGCTAGTTCAACTTTGCACAGTTAAACCTATTGGCAAAACAAATGGAATATACACAATAAATGAAAAAGGAAATGGAATACCTCCTTTTTCTTGCATTCCTTGTAAACATCAAAATGTTCTTGGCATTTACTCTTGTCTGAGCCATATTCTTCCAGACCTGAAAACCAACACTTCAAGACTAAAACTTGGCCACATTCAATAACCATATTTTTGTTTAAAAGAAAAAGGTTAAGACATCGATGGGAATTAGTTAACCATAAGGAAGAACCGTATTTGCTTTGAAGCTTCCATACTTTTTCTTCCTTATTCCATGTGTGCAGACTGACCCAATAAGTCGTAAATACTATATTAGGCACTAATCTAAGCGGCCAAAAGTAACAAAACTTATCTTAGGTAAAATCATAGTAGGGTACTACCGATATCCATGTTTCAAGCCAAAAGCCATGTTGACTTTTAGGAAGTGTTGGAAGATATCCATGTTTCAAGCATAAGTGCATTGCTTACAAATAATTCTTTCATATAGAAGTGTTCAACTCCATAAAGAGATCTTTGTTCTATCGAGAGACCAGAAATTCTATAAGCTCCAACGTTGTCATAACTTATGAAGGACAATGTAACAGACAAGAATTAACCTGGATACATTACATAACATCTCAAAATATCTCCTTTCTTTCCGGTTTATATAAATCATGTAGTAACAAACTAATTAGTCCCTCTTCCCCTCACGTAACCTTCCACCAAAGCAATATATAGAGGGAAAATTGCAAGAACTACCTTTTTTAATTTACCAAAAGGATTAAAAAAAAGAACAAATTGATTAATTTTTCTTTTAACACAATTAATCATACAACCATATTAGGTCAGAGCAAGACAATATTATGATCCAAGCAAGGTAAAGTTTGAAGCTTTGTTTCACATTTCTAATTCTTTATTACCTATCTAAAAACCAGTGAGGCTGTAGCATAATGATTCAAAAATAATCAATAAAGACTTGTTTGATGGGATAAGAAGGGGAAAAAAAATAAGAAGAGAGAGATATTTTGTAGAGGGGTCAGAGACCTAAGAGAGTTAGCTTACATTTGAGAGAGGCCGTGTACTGCGGGAAGCATGGGGAATCGGCGATCCTTGCCGCACTAGGGTATGGCGGTGTTGCAGCTCTTGATGCCATTGTCTCGTTCCTCTCACTTGGAAAACAAACAAGTTGTCGTGTATCGGATCCGAGAGTCGAAGCCTTCGCACGACTCAATAAAGTATTCTCTCCTACAGATGGACCGGATCAGTGTCAGATCGAATCCAATTTTACATTTTTTGGGTTAAGAAAGTCCATTTTTAGAATTTTTTGGGCCAAGAAAGGTAATAAAATGAGCAGAGCATATGCAAATCAGCAAGGTTTAATAGTTTTTTTTGTTTTTTTTTGGCCTTTTTGTCGAAAATTTCCTTTTTAGTGGATATATTTCAATTTTGCTTAAAAAGGTTTTCTTCTTTAAAATTAGGCAGAAGTCTAATTATTTCGGAGAAAACTCATTATGATTAGATGTTGCATAAGTGAGAATAAAATAAAAAGTGAATTAAAGTTAAAATGTTTAACTCACTTTGTATTTTATATTATAAGTTTATTTTTAGGTTTTCTTAAATAAATTTATCAATTTAGTTGATATTATATTAACTCAATCACTTCTTATAGTATTCATAAGTCTGATTTATTTAATATTAATCTAAATTATCAAGATAAAAATATAATCCTTTTATTTTTGAGAGATTTGATCAATTATTGAGCCTCATAACTAAATTATCCCACCCCCCACCCCAAAATTCAACTTATACAAGAGCAAATACATGAGATATTAAATGTTAAATTTCATTAAAATGTATGTTTTTTTTTCTTTTATTTTGATCTTCTAGCTCCTCTATTTTGTTATCTTAGACACATGTCACGTTATCTTACTACTACATAATTAATTTTGTTACTATTACTTTTGATAGCATCGGAACCAATGCTAGTAAATTGTTTATAACAAAATATATTTGTTATAGGAAATTTATTTTATTTTTGTTGAGAGTGTGCAATGTGATTTGCATGTGATATGAGTAAATTAAGTTGTTACATATATATATATATATATATATATATATATATATGCACTATATGTTCATGCTTTCAAATAATGTGATGTTTAACAAATTAATGAACATTTTTAGATTTCAATCCAAAGAGAAAATTATGAACATATTTTGATAGTAATAGAGAAAGCCATTAAGTCAACCATAGAATATAATCAACTTCATTTATATTGAGTATAGCACAGGACCTTTAAGTGCCTTCTTAGATGTGAATTTGATTGAACTACACTATTTTTTATAGTACTAGTACTTGATCCCCACTGTCTAGTCTTTATATTAATCGGCCAACATAACAAATTGAAACCCATGTCATTGTGAATATAATAGTTGGATTAATCAAACTAGTAGATTTATTCGTAGTCGGATCAAATAGTAATTTAAGTTTTTTAAATTCGAATCAAGTTTGAATTAAAAAATTTAAATTATTATTTATTATATTATTAAAATATTATTTTTATATTATTTTAATATATTTTTATAATTAAATTTAAATAAAAATATTATTTTTATTATTAAATAATATTTTAAACAACCAAATCAATCTAAATTTATAAAAACTTTATTCTGAACCTAGTATCCAATAAAATTCTGCCTAACCTACCTATTCTCCCACTTTCCCAAGACTTCAATACAAAACCCAAAGGCGTAAAACTCCTTCACCACCACCATCCCCCCACCCTCCCCCCAAAAGAAAAAAAAAAAACACTAATAAACCAACCGCATAAGATACATACAAACCCTTTTTCATACATGGATCATTCAAAGGATTCTTGGCCGGGAACTACTGCAATCATTTTTCTCCTCCTAGCAGCTGGAGCTCTCTACATTTGTGTATGGTCCCCTTCAGTATCAAACCCTTTCCTCCGTTACCCAGAAAACGACTGTACACACTGTAATTTCGTAGGTATCTTTTATATATATATATATATATATATATATATATGTATGCATGAAGCTTTTAATCTAAGCCCTAATCTCTCGATCTCTATTTGCTTAATTACTTGAAAAATTATCTTTTAATTCATTTGAATTTGCAATCTTTAAGAGTACGATCAACATGCATGTTTCACGATGAAACTGATCAGTACTTTCTTTTACAGAATACTACAGTAAAGTTCCCTGTAAACGATGAGCTTGATTTGGCGCTAAGCGAAACTTCCACGCTAAACAAGACGGTGATCATTGCAGTGGTGAGCAAAGCTTATGTTGAGCAAGGCGTTAACGAAGAGTCAACAATGCTGGACCTTTTCTTGGAGAGCTTTTGGGTTGGAGAAGATACTAGGCCTCTGCTCGACCATCTGCTACTTGTTACCGTCGACCAAACGGCTTATGAACGCTGTAAATTTAAGCGGTTGCACTGTTACAGATTGGTGACGGAGGGTGTTGATTTTGGCGGAGAGAAGGTTTACATGTCGGAGGACTTTATTAAGATGATGTGGAGAAGAACTCTTCTCCTTTTGGATGTCCTCAAGCGTGGATATAATTTCATATTTACGGTACGCTTTTTCTCCCCCTTTTGGTAATTATTCTTTACGGATATAATATAAATATTAAATTAATTAAAAATATTATGTAGACGATAAATATAATTATTATTATTAAGTTTAATGATTAATTATTAAAATATTAATCATATAAAATATTATAAATATTTGTAAAATTAATTTATTTTATATATTTATAAATAAATCTTTGTATGCGTATATAATGGTTGTACGAAGATTCATTGAAAAAATTAAAAGGATTAAGATAGTTTTTTTTTTGTTAAATTAAAAAAAATTAACGTAAATGTTGTTATTGTCTTGGAAATACCATTATTTTTTTTTTGAATAAAAAAAATTCAGATGAAACTTTCACAACTATACGTGAAAGTTATACTTTAGGTATTCTACTAAAGTGATCAAATAAAATTAAATCAAGTCATGTATGTTTTTTTGACTAAAAAAAATCGTGCATGATTATTTAAAAAAATTTTGTACGGAGTTCTTTAAGCTTATGATATATATATATATATATATATTGATATTTTTTAATACATTAAAAATAATGAAAAAATTATTGATTTATTGTAGTTAATATAATATTATTGTAAAGAATATCTTCGTTGACCTTCAAAAACGTCCTAAAGTTATTGGTTAAAAAAAATCCTTATTTAAATTATATACACTTTCAAGCCCAAAACCCGAAAAAAAAGTCCTTTTTATATTTAGTATAATAGTATCAGCGATGAATGTTGTCTTTAATTTAGTAATATTAAAAAATATCATACTTAAAATTTTTCAATTATACGGTTTTAGATTTTAGAGAATAACTATTAGGGACAATAAATCATTCTTAAATTTTTTAAGGATGATTTTTTATTTTTTAGTGATAAAATTAAAAATTTTAATAATTTAAAATAAATATTATACTGAAAATTACTATAAAATGTATAGTATTCAACAACAATGTATGTAATATATTATATTTACTTATAAATACAACCATTGTTAATAAAATTTTACTTATGTTATTCATTCATTTATTCAACTCACTTTATTTTATCACTTCTAATTAAAAATTTGATCAATATTTACTTAAATATAAGTAAAAAACGCCATTTAAATATTGAATATTTTAATATTATTGTCATAGTGATAAACACAATTTTGAATTTTCCTAATTAAACTTTTATTTGGTGTGCCAAAGTGGCATTTATTGTGTACATGAATTATGAAGTTTGCCCCACTCTTTTTCAATTAGGCACGCATAGAGACTAGACTGTTTAGTAATTCAATGAATTAGAGTTAATGGAATTTATTATAGCATTCGTTGAACAGTATTGTAGTTTTCCCTATATCTTGGATTACTTAAAAGTAAGTTAGGATACTCTCACCTTTTAATCTTTTCAAATTTTTTTATTCTAATTGCAATTAATCATCATTTAAATGACGTTAATGCTGGCAAATGAATTGTAAAAGCAATAGAAGTAACTCAACCCAAATGTTATAGCCATATATGTTTGTATTTCTTCATAAATGAACTTAATTAAAACTTAAATCAAACCAAATTATATGTATTTTTCCTAACTTATGTAACTTAGTCTTATTTGGTCTAACCTTTTTTCTGGCGTGAAAGTTATTATGAAGCTCTTATGAAAAATAAGAACTTTAAAATTAAACAGACTTATTTAATGAATGAGGATATTTTTGAAACTAAAATAAAAACAATATAGAAAGCTACCCTATTTTTAGAAAAACCTCTATTTTTAGCTTTTTTTTTTTTCAAGTTTATTTTCTTGATTTTGTTTATATTAAAATAAGCTAAATATTTTTTTTAAAGCTTCTTAAAAAATTTGTTTGAACTCGCTTTTACTCTTAAAAAGCTTTTAAGCCAAAAAAATTAGGCCAAACAAGTACTTAATAATATCTAATCGTGCACAGCTCTTATGAGTTGGATTTTCTTTAATTGTATTTTTATTCATTACTTTGGAATGTATTCAGCATTATTGTTTATATATTTATCTAATTCGTCAAAAAAAATTTTTATTTACTTGCAGATTATTTGAATTCTTAAATAAAGGAGTTTTTTTTGTTTGTCAATTTAGAATTTTTTTTTTTCTAAAAAAAGCATTTTAATAGTATAAAATTCTAAGTAAAGCATTTCGACGTAGAAAGTACACTTTTAAATGATCCTAAAAAATTAAGCCTAATCCAAACAAAACCTGGAAATACCGTTCATCAATTATAGAAAAAAAAATGTTTCTTATTCTTACTCTATTGAAGTGTAAAATAATAATGATATGTGGTGGTTTATTAGGACACAGATGTAATGTGACTGAGGAATCCGTTTGCAAAGTTAAGTCCAATCGAAATGGAGGATCTAGAAATCAGCGTTGATTCATTTAGCGGCGACCCTCGGCCGGAACATAATTTCATCAACACAGGTTTCTATTACATCCGATCGAACAACAAGACCATCTCCTTGTTCGACACGTGGTATTCTCAGAAGGATAATTCCACGGGGAAAAAAGAGCAAGATGTCTTGCAAGACCTAATGCATGGTGGACTCTTGCAGCAACTGAATCTCAAAGCAAGGTTCTTGGAGACTAGGTATTTCAGTTGCTTTTGTCAAGATAGTCAGGATGTCGCCTCTGTAACCACCGTCCATGCGAATTGTTGCCGCCACATAAAAGCAAAGTTTAGAGATTTAACGGCGGTCCTCCGTGACTGGAAGCGGTTTAAAGCGGCAGTCACTGAACATCCCGAGGTTGCTGGTAACATTACCAGGGACTTTAAGTGGTCAGCCCACACTGAATGCCTGAATTCTTGGAATTAAAGATAATAGTCATAGTTTACTACACTGCAAATCAGCGAGCCTTACTAATTAATCCATCCTTTAAACTTCACAATGGGTCTGTAATCTTCAATGGAAAACGTCGTTTTTTCATATTCGAACTTTTCTTGAAATGGTGTGTTCCACCATAAGCGCAAGTTATACGAATAAAATAACTTTATTATCGTTATATTATATATATATATATATATTTTATATATGATATTTCATCATTTCATGGTAATCTTTTTTTTCTTTCACAAGAATGTTAAATATATACATTCTTTTAAGTTTTTAATATACTAGTAACCCTCAACTTTTATATGATTAACTCATTGGGAAAGAAATTCCAAGATTCTATATGCCATTTGAATTGATATTTAGTTGACAAATATTTAAAATTTTTAAATTATTATTCTTCTTGTCACACCATTAAATATAATTTTTTAATTAAAAAATTTTTGAACGATAACAAATATAATGTTTTCAAATATATTTTTTTAATTCAAACTTTTTCTAATAACAAGGGGGGATACTAAGCTAGGCCAAATCAATATCACATTGACATTAGTTATCCAAAAAAAAAAAAAAAAAGCTATCACATTGACGTTCGAAAGTACACCTGTGGCAAAAAAAATGAAGGTAGTTTATAGAATTGGGCCAATATAGGCTTTCCCAACTTGAAAAATCAGAATTTTGGGTCTTTAATAACCAATTTTTGTTATCTGTAACAATGAGGCAAAGCTAAAGGCCTAAATGAAAAGCAAATGGATAAGACAAGCCCAAAGTACCAACCTTGAGTTTTGGGTCGCCACTGGACACAACTAATTATACATTGGCATTTCTGCAAGAAAATTTTAACTTTGCATACCAGAAATTCTTGTTCATTTTCTTTTTTAAAAGAATTTTTATTTTTACGCCATAATTATCGATTCATAATCACCTTTAGAGCATAGATGATAATTAATACGAGAAATACATGAATATGAATAATAATATAATTAATTTATTAAGTATAAATTTGACAAATAATAATTTTATATATTCATATTTTTATTAATGTATTTTTAGGTATTATATATATGCATTTAAAGTTTTTATATTTTAAAAATTTTAAAATGTTAATATTTCATTCTATATAAATTATAATATATTCATATACTAATATCAAATTGGTACCACTCATTCATATCTTATCATATTTTTTTTTGTAAAAATCTCAATATTTAAAAATTCACTAAATTTTTGACTAATTTAATTCAAACAAAAAAATCCAAAAATATTCTCCCAACATTAATTTTTTCTTCTATAAAACTCAATTTTAAAAATTTATTTAAAAAACATATGCTTTTCCTCGTAAACCAACCAACATTAGATGTATCCTACCATATTTTATTGCAGAATATTTTGATTTTTTTTTTCCTGTAGAGTTACTAAATCCAGGGAAGTGGGGCTTATACAAAATAATCACCTGCTTCGCTCACCAAAGTTTCCCTGCGTCACAATTTGTGCATTGAGCAATAGAAACTGGAGGTCAATCTCGTATAAAATATTCACGTTTGAGTTCCAAAATTCACGTCTGCTTTTTCTTTTTCTTTTTTTTTTTAATTTAATTTTCGTGGGGGTTTTCTTTGTTCTCTCTATCTCCTCTCGAATTTCTTTCTCGTACTTACGCTTAGGTTTTTAACTGCAATTTTAGTTTTTTCTATTTTGTCCCTTTTCTTTACGTTAGGATCTTTAGTTTGGATTCTGTTTCGACCACTCTAGGGTTTTCATCCATTGGGGGGTGGGGGGGTTTGATTCGTTTCTTTCATCGAGAGGTTCTATTAGCCTTTTTTTTTTTCATTAAATTGTGATATTTTATACGCTAGATTGATAAACAATGCCTCCTAGAATAGCGACGAGAGGGGCAGCGTCCACTGGCCCAAGGAGGACGCCTAGGTCCACTAGAGGGGCATCCAAATCCCAGAATCTACCAGCGGAGCCTGTAGAGGAGTATTCAGTTCCAGTTGCGGTAGCGATGGAGGAGGAAGAAGAGGAGGTCGTGGAGGCCGTTAAGGCTGATGAGAAGCCAATTTTGGAGCAAAAAGTTATGATCGAGGAGAAAGGGGTTGCCGTGGAGGAAAACCCCGGATTAAATTTAAAATCCAACGGGTTTATTGCGATAAAGGGTAAGTCTTTTGTTTGCCCTTTGGTTTTTCTGATTTGATTTCGATCTGATGTGATTGGAGCATCTGGAATTTGAAAAGTTCTATCGCGTTCTTCTGTGGCTTTTATAGAAAATTTTGTGGCTTTTATACAAATCCCAGAATATAATGTTATTTTTTGCATGTTGCTATTATACAAAAAAATTGTGGCTTTAATTCTAGTTTTGAGCGTTCTTTCTGGAGTTTAGCATGTTATAATTTTCTGCTTTGTGTTGAATCTTATGCGGTATTTAGTTGCGTAAAGTTATCTTCGATTCCCCTTTATGAGGATTTGCAAGGTTGATAGGTTTTATCTTTACGAGTATTTGGATTGTTTAGAGATCTTTGTTTTTATTAGAATTTAGTATCAATTGTTTTAAGTTGGTTGTTTCTTGACTGGCCTGGATTATTCTACCCCTTTTTCATCACAGAAGAGAATGAGTTGAAGGATTCGATTGAGGAATATGAAAAGGATGAGCGGTTAGAATTGGATGATAATGAACCTGAAGAATATGGTGGGGTGGATTATGATGAGAAGGAGATGGATCCAGATGAGGTCGGAGAGGAAGTACAGGAAGAGCAGGATGGCGAGGAGAAAGAGGGCAATCTGTCAGATGATGAAGCCATTGATGAAGTAGAAGTAGAAGTAGAAGGTGATGATGATGATGATGAGCATGCTGGGGAGGAAGTGGAGCTTGCAGATGATGCAGCAGAGCATGAGGAGCGACATGAAGCTTTTCAAGAGAGACGGAAGCGTAAAGAGTATGAAGTGTTTGTTGGGGGTTTAGATAAGGATGCCACTGAGGAAGATATTAGGAAAGTCTTCAGTCAAGTCGGGGAAGTTGTTGAAGTTAGGCTAATGATGAATACTCAAACAAAGAAGAACAAAGGGTTTGCATTCTTGCGTTTTGCAACTGTAGAACAAGCAAAACGAGCATCTACAGAGCTTAAGAATCCTGTGGTAATTATTGTATCTTCAACAATCCCTTTTTAGAATCTCAAAAAAGATTGACATCACAATTTAAACCATTTTGTTTTAATAACTGCAATTCCAGATTAAGGGGAAACAGTGTGGGGTTACCCCAAGTCAAGACAGTGACACCCTTTTTCTGGGTAATATATGCAGGACATGGACAAAGGAAGCAGTAAGTACATTGGCTCATTAAATTCGCTGACTAGTGTGAGTCATTGTTCTAACTGGTTATCAGTAGATAATATGTTTATGATTGACTGTTATTCCAGTTGAAAGAGAAGTTGAAACATTATGGAGTTGACAATGTTGAGGACTTAACATTGGTAGAAGATAGCAACAATGAGGGAATGAATCGAGGTTTTGCGTTCTTGGAATTTGCATCGCGTTCAGATGCGATGGATGCTTTTAAGCGTCTCCAACGGAGAGATGTTTTATTTGGGGTTGGTAGGCCTGCAAAGGTTTCTTTTGCAGATTCATTCATTGACCCAGACGATGAGATCATGGCGCAGGTAATTTGATAAAGCAGTTGTCTTTTTGCTTTAGGTGATATGAACTACCATGAGTTATGCTTATTTTTCACATCAGTGGTGCTAAACTGTGAGGCTTGTTGGAAAGATAACGCCGTTTATAGGAAGAGTTTGATGATTTTATCTTCTAAGTTCAGGTTAGGACCATATTTGTCGATTGCCTACCTCCTTCTTGGGATGAGGATCGCGTTAGGGAGCTACTGAAGAAATACGGGGAGATTGAAAGGATTGAACTTGCCCGGAATATGCCATCTGCTGAAAGGAAGGATTATGGTTTTGTTACGTTTGATACTCATGATGCTGCAGTCACATGTGCTAAGACCATTAACAATACCGAATTGGGTGAAGGTGACATCAAGGTTAGTCAAAGTTCTTAGTGTACTATGGTGTTTACACGAGTTACCTATAACCTTTTTGATGGTTAATCTTTTACTTCAGGCTAAAGTCAGAGCCAGGTTGTCAAGACCGCATCAAAGAGGCAGAGGTAAGCGCATTGGCCGTGATGTTTTTAGGTCTGGGCGTGGATCTGGACAAGTTAGAGGTTCATGGGGTCGTGCTGCTCCACATGGTTTCCCTCGTCGGGGGATAAGAGGAACTAGTAGTCATTTCCCTCCACCCGGTCTAAAGAGGCCTGTTGGGTTAAGAGATAGACGCCCTGTTATGTCTGCGTCAGTTAGAGGCTGGCCTTTGGGTCTTTCCCCTTCTAGATCCTATGACAGAAGAGCACCAGGTTTGCCTCAATTCAATATCAGGTCTAGCTAAATTCTTGAATTGGCTATTTATGTTTAAAAATTCAACTTCATTTCTTTTATAGTTCCACCATATGCAAAGAGTAGTTTGAAGAGGGAATATAGTTGGCGCGATGAGCTTCCACCTCCAAAGAGCAGAGCTGTTATAGATTATGGTTCTAGGGTTGTCCCTGCTAGACGGCCATCATATAGAGAGGAGTATTCTTCTCGCAATTCTGACTACTCTGATTTGCCTAGAATTACATCTCGTACTGCAGCAAGAAGACCCTATGTAGATGATGCATATGCCCAAAGGTTTGAAAGACCTCCTCCTACTTACCGTGAGGGGTTTGGCCATGATTATGACTCTATATCTGGCTCAAGAAGACCATATTCAGTTATGGTTGGTCTTATTTTTCCTTAAAATAATTCTTTCTGCATTAGCATATCATTTAGCAATTTCCTAGCTGTTTATACTGTGTACTTGCTTGTTGAATCAGGATGATGTCCCTCCACGGTATGCTGATGCCGGTGCGAGGCATTCAAGGACGCATCTAGACTATGAACTTGCTGGTGGTGTTCCTCCATATGTGGATCCATATGGTGATAGGTATGTTTTTATCTTTTGGAAATATAAGCGGTTGTGTTGAATTTGTTCTCTCTTTTTTGGGGAGTTACAGTTATCTTCTGTCTTATTTTGTTAGGCTTGGGAGATCCAGTCTTGGATATGCTGGCAGCAGGAGTTCTATGTCCAGTCAGAATTCACATGGGGCATATGGCGGTCGTCAGGGTATGGGCTATGGTGGAGGTGTGTTCTAAGTTGCTACTGGCTTGTTCAAGAAGAAAAAAAGGGCCCCTGCGGGGTGGAGTGGGGTAGTGATGCTTTAATTGGTGCTTTCTTTTATTATTTACTCCAATTTGGTTGGTTTTCAGGTTCTTTCAGCAGTGGTGATGTTGGAGGAATGTATTTGTCCTCTGGTTATGGTGGTGATTATGTGCCCAGAGGATCTGATGTATGCCCTTTTCCTTCCTTTTTATTGTTTAAAATTTTAAACTAGCCTATATCGGTATTCTGTCTCTGCTTCTATGGCAGGTTGGTGGTAGCTCTTACTCATCCATGTACTCAAGTCGCGGTATGGGTGGTGCTGGTGGCTCTGGATCATACTACTGATGTAAGTCAAATTGTTTCTATCTCAGTCCTTTTCACGTTGCACTCATGGAGGTGCAATATCTTTAGCATTAGTGTGTTTGTAATGGGGACTAGGGCTTCATGAAGAAGTTGGTTTATATAACTTTCTGAGAGGTGTATTGGCAAGTAGATAGCCATATTGTCACAAGCGAACTTGTGTATGGAACAGATTTCAAAGACAATGAGGCTGCTGTAGGATGTGGACCATTTGAAGCTTTTGGATTATGTGCCCATGGTATGGTTAGAAGCATGCCAAGTGCTATACCCTCCATGCATTGTTGGAAAAGTTTTTGAGGCTAAAGTTTTATGTGAAATGGGAGGTGTACTGTTTCAAGTTGTTTCTACTTCTAGTTTCAGAAACAGATTATTTGCAAGTATTCAGGTTTATGCTGTAAGGAAAAACTACTCTCTTTTAGAGATGAAAACATCAAGTGCTTAGAAAGTGCTGTGTACGAACGATATTGTTCTTTTTGTATTTAAGAATTCCCCCCGATGGATAATTCTGAAGCATTTATCATATATTTTAATGGGCTGAGTATTAGAGCAGAGATTAAGGTTTTAATTTACGTTTGGTTATGGATTTTGGATACTTTCCATGCTGAACTTATCAGGTAAGTGTGATTAAGACACAAACAAGGTATTAACATCTTTTCTTCAACGTGATAAGAATTCAAATGGCACTTAACTGAAGGCTATAAGAAATAAGTGGAGGACTTTCTTGCATAAGCATATTGCATTTTGTGAAGGTGTTGTACAATCCTGGATGAAATTAATTGGCATGCTTAACCTTATCCCGTAAAAGCCGATAGAATGTAGACACATATTTCTAAGTTCCAACTTTTGGTTTTGCTTTGTTTGTCTTTGGGAAATCCTGACTAAGATGCAATGGGAAGTTTATCTTAATAAAGGAGAGAACACGGTATCTTTAATAACTGATGTGTTTGATATTTAGTTTGTGTTCGCATTTTTAGTCCTATTGGTTGATATCTTCCCAGGGAAATATTCTGTGTTTAATTCCTGGTTTTTCTGGTTTGGGGTTTGCCTGGTGGAGTATGCTAGCCAAAGATTTGAATTTTGCTTATGACCAGCAGTAAAATAACAATGTCTGACAGAAGGACCAGATCCATATCTTTCAACACTTACTATTTCTTTTCTGCCAGGTTATTGTTTGATAAAAGCAACTCCTTATGAAGCTGTTCTCCAACTTGAGTTGGTGTGTGCATCTTAGAGAACTTTTTAGTTTCTTATGGTGAATGCTTCATTACATCATCAAATACTTAATAGTAGTTTTGGGAAGAAGCTGGTGAATGAATCCCTTTCAATTTTCTTTGGTTGAACTTGGAGATGCTTGAATTGGATATTTATTTGTGTTTCTTAAGTATTTTGAGGGAAAGCAAAGCAGTCATTGCTTTACAAATTAGGTTTAGCAGATCGATGATTTTGGAAAAGTTGAATCCTAATTTGCTCAGAAATCACCAAAGCTGTCAGCACGTTGGTGATCTAGAGGTTGTTCATTTAAGAAAACATACTGGACCACTCCCTTTACTTGGAGTTACAATGTATACGAATTATTGACTTTTAATAACTATGCATGAAAACAAGTGAGTGACTTGATTTCCATCTTCGAATGTAAAAGAACGACCAATGCAAGACACCTTATCTCACTAAGCCTAGTGTCAATTGGTGCCTTAAGGTGATTTTGTACCATGGTGGTTTCTTCTTGACTCCATGTAGATATTTTAAATTGTTGTGGAATTTTGTTGTTACACAGGGATCAGTGTAGGATGATAATTCCTTGTTTGGAATCAATTAATTGTGGGGTCTGCCATTTTTTTATTAAGGTTTTGCAATTAAAATCTTGATTGTTGTGTTCTTATCCATTTTGCTTCAAGCTGGTGATGGAGGGAATGAGGTTGTTGGAAATAATGAGGTTTTCTATGATGGAGGGGACTAGTAGTTTCCGCGTTACATGTTTTGTATTTCATAGTCTTCTGTACTATATCGTTTTATCTCAACAGATTATTTGCAGGACTAGTACCTGTTTAGCGGTGTGATGTTTTTCTCAAGTGATTTTGACACAATCTAGGTTAGGTTAGGTGCTAGTTGCTGTAGTTTATATTTCTTGATGTAATTTGGCTCATCTGTAACTGTAAACAATTTGCGGGAAGTTCCAACTGTAATGAAAAGCTAATTATGGTCCTTTCTATATTTGTGCTTTTGTTTTGCATTTGCATGTGGTTCAGCCGAAGAAATACACTCCCTACGTTGTTTCGTTTTCTTTTTTCCATGGGAAACTTAATAATTTTCTTAAAACTTGTTTAAGTAGGCAAAATCTCCAATTGATTGCATGTATTTCGTTTTGAGATGGTAAATAGATTTCAGGTCAGCGCTGTCCCTGTCCCTGCCGCTGAGGATGTTAGAAAGTAATACTTTAATAATTACTATTTAGTTTAGCGAAAAAAAGAAATTCTAATCGAGTTGTAATATGGATCAAGGTTCATGGAGATATTTATGTGCTATGTTGCTGTCTTTTCATATTTTTATTTAATTTACAGAATAAAAATCCTTTGCTTCAAGAATATCACGAAATGTATCAGTCGTCTTTGTTTCTTTTTCATTATTCCCATCAGCTTAAGAATGGTGCAAGAGCCACAATAACCTGTTTTAGAAAATGAACTAACCCATTGTTATTTTATCTGACTAAATCCCAAAATATAATGGTAAATATATTGACTTTTTTTCTAGTGTTAAGGTATCAGTAATCGATAGCAAACATGCAGTTGATTGATTGTCAAGAAATTCAAGATTGCTTCAATTTTATGTTATGTCCATGCAAATCATTTTCTGCTCTTTTTTCAATGTTGTCTTCAAGTTGAAACATATAAAGGATATATCAAGGCCCACCCTCTATTTATTCTCTTCAAATTCCAAGCATTTATGCTCCCAATTTGCTTTTTTATGTTTACCATCTCGTTTCGGTTTTGAAGTGAATTCATGGGATTGGGACTTTGGGTTGCAGTTGCTCCTCTGGACCCCAGCCCCAGTCTGTGTGCTATTACCTCAAGTTGAGATGTAATTGCAGTGGGTGAATGCAGGTTTGGAAGTTAACTGCTGTTAGATTTCTAATTGTTTTCATTTATGTTCATGAAGTCCGTATCTCTCGACTACTATCTAAAGTAGGCTCCATTTGGGCCCTCAGTCGCACTAATTAAAGAAACTCTTTGAAGAGGTTTGCCTCACTGTGAGAAGAGGACCGATTGCATGAGTTGGCTTAGGCTTTTCCAACCTAGCAACCCACAATGAGTGGAGAAAAGCATATATGGTGTTTGGTTATGTTCTACCAGAAGATAAGGAAATTGTGGACAATATTTCTCAGCTTCCAAGAATGCCATAGGTGTGGACGGTGGAGCAATGTCAAAGTATCTGTTGAGGAAAGCCTGACCGACCTGTTTCTTTGCGGTTGTTAAGAATGAAGAAAGGTGCTTGAGATCTGATGCTGAATATGTTCATTCATTGGATCAAAGTGCAGAAGACTACATTCCATATATATTTTTCATCTCATACTTACAGTTTCTAATCCATAATAATTTACAAACTCAGTTACTTGAATCATTTGAGCTCTTAAGTTTTCTTTAATCGTTGGATATGAGGATGCATTCCTATTGATATATACCCACCAAGATTTTGTTCACACAGTGTGAGTCATAAACTAAATTATAATCAATTTGAGCCTAATTTGGGCTTAAATAAGCATAAATCATGTAGTTATTGTTATGGAAGAAAGGTCGCCTTTTCTTCATGTCACCCTGTGGAATAATAAGGTCACCACTGTCGATGTCAGTAGTCACTTTTACTCGTTCCATAACTTTGAGGGGTGGCAGGAGACCGAGGTTTGATCATGGTATGTACACATGCATGCAAATTTCTTGTTCCCAGGCAAACAGCTTTTGGCTGTTAAAAACAAGTTCGTCCTTTATTTAGCAAGGATCCATCGCACAATCGTAGTGCGTCCGACTCCAGATTAAAAGGTGCATGTTTGATTCATGTCGGGTTCAATTCCTTTAAATGATACTTTCCCTTCTATTTTTATTCCAATTTTCAGTTTACTTAGTATAGGGCCCATTTTGCTACAAATGATGGACAATTCAGTATGGACTAGGGACGGGGGCATCTAATATCAATGCTTCATTTCTGGACTGCTCCTGCAGTGCCTGATGACAAAAGAAATGACACCTTGACAAGCATTTTTTGCCATGAAATAGAAAATGCCAAATTAAAATATTTATAATTATCTGCAGTTAGCATGGGGAAGGAGTATTGGAGTGATTATCCTACAAGTTGAGTCGCAAAGCAGTTTCTGATGAATCATCATTAGATCACTTTTCTGCAAGATGGTGTAATTACTTCCATAATCCTATGTTCTGCTGCCCTATTTGCGCCGTTAGACATGTAATGTAATAAAAACTCAGCTGAGGAAACAACATTCAAGGTCGATATAACCTCAAAAATCAAGATTTCAAAAATTTAGTTTAGTCTCCGATGTCAATATGTAGCTTTTTAACCGATAATGGTTAATGTAATGGAAGGCAAAATTAATGAAAAGTGCTCCATACTAAGAAGGATGGAAGATATGCTACATAATTTCATATATATTACAATATTTGGCTGAGATTTCCAAAAAGATTAGAGATACGATTAAAGATGATATTTCAGTTCTTTTATTTGCAGCGAGCGGGGCATCATGAACTTGGCAATGCCAGAATTGAATCTCTGGTGCGGCACCGCGATCGTGGAGACTGTTAGGTTATGATTAAATATTGTGGGCAATGCAGTGCATCTGTCTGCAAATTGGAACATAATAACTACAGCTTTTCTAGGAAGCAAGTCAGCAATTTCCCCGGTCTTATACTGATGTTGATTTGAGCCAAAAGAAAAGCCAAATTGCAATACAATGATTTTAGTAACAATACAAGTTTAAAAAAAACATGAAAAATCTTCTGGCCATCATGCTCTGCAAATTGCTCCAACTCTTACCACTTAACCTGTTGAATGAATGATGAAACAATACGAAGCACCAGTCTCTGGTGACTTGCTGTTCTGATTTCTGAATCATGCAAGCGCCTGATTACTGTTCTGCTAACACTACCTAATCAATAACCAGACCTTTTCACATCTAGTATAATCTCAAATCAAATTAAATTAATTCACATTTCCTTTGCTTCCAACACCATCTCATTTGTTAAAAAGTAAAATTTCCAACGACATCTACAAACACGGAGACAAATGAATATCCCTGCCATAAAGGCCAGGCCAGTATGATAACATTCAAATGAAATCTACACATTCTTCACCATAAAAATAAAAATAAAAATAAAAAAAGCGCTCAAAAACGCACAGACAAACAGGTAATCTAATATCAAACCAACACTGTTCCTATATGCCTAAATAAAAGATTACAATCACAACACTGCAAATTTCCCTATTGACTAGTCGAGGTTCAAAGTTATGAAATAAAAGCTACAATTAGTACCGAAAAAGAGGCGAAAGCTACAGCAGATCAACAAAAGGAAAAATGAAAACTGAACTAAAAGCTTTAAAATTTCCACCAGCTAACTTACACTTACACATTCCGTAGTGGAACGATTGAGAACCCACTTTACCCTTATTCCAAGTAATCCATCTCAAGACTCCGGGGAGGGCATTCTTTTGGGCTTCTTCTTCCTCTCCGAAACTGCCTTAGCAAAAGCCTCTACAATCCTCTGCTGCGACTCCAATATCATCTCGGTTCTCTTCATCTCCATCTCCATCCTCATCTTCTCTATATCCCTTGCCATCTCCATCTTCATCTCCTCCATCCTCACGAACCCATCTCCCAATACTTTTATCGCCGACACCATCTCCGCCACCGCACCTCTCTCCTTCTCCCTTTTCCCTGGCGCCGCCGTTTTCCCTGGTGTCTCCTCCAATCCCCTCAAAACCCTAGTCCCATAAGCTGACCCGGGCCCCGACACACCAAAATTACCCTTGTTAGGGTGAGGATTCGCGCTAGGGTTAGGGTTAGAATTAGGGGCTGCACCGTATCTCTGATCCATTTTTCCATAGAATCTTGGCCCTGGCTGTGCTATACTAACTCCACTTGGAATCCTAATCCTAAACCCACCGTTACTCCCACCTCCGCTGCCACTACCGCTGACACTTCCACCGCTGTTCCCAATCCCATTTCGATACAATTTTTGTACACTTCTCGTATTAACGCTTCCGTTCTTATATCCATCTTCATAAAAGTCTTGATCTTGGTCATCTTCTTCGTCTTCATCGTTTTCCTCATCTGGGCTATCCGAATGGTAATCGGGTTTAACATTAGGTCCCTTTTCCATAGCGTCCATGCGCTTGAAGTGGACCCAAGAAGAAACAAATCTCGAAACGGGCATGGATCTAGCCCGCTGGATCTCGGTTCGATACCGCTTCCGGAGCTTCTCCATCTTGTGGCGGCATTGCACTGCCGTTTTAGGAGGTGTCGCCATGGGGCACCGTCGAGCCACTGCGTCTGCCACTTCTTGCCAGTGGCTGGCCTTGAGGTTCCCACGACGAAGCGTGTACCATTTATCGCGGTACGCGTCGATTAAGGCAACTGTTTCCTCGTGTGACCAACAAGGCGGAGGGAGCCGCCTTGGGTTGGGTGTGACGGTGGCCGTTGCTGACTGTGTGGATGTAGATGCTGGCGGTGCTGGGAGGGCCAGCGGCGGTTCTGATGTTGGTGGAGGCGATGCGTTAGATTCTGGGTCCTGTTGAGGTGATGGCGAAGATGGGTTCGACATGATCTAATATTTCGGGTCTCGGATTAAGTTATGGATCTCAGACGTATGGGTTGCAGATGGGGGTCGTGGGCACGCAGCTTGGCCTAGTGGTTGATGGATAATGGAATCGGTGAACTTTAGCAAAGTGGATCTGTAGCTGGAAGGAAGAAAAAAATTAAGGTAAAAGAGTGGGGGAGGAAGAGAATAACGGTGGAGAGGGAGATAATTTTGGGGGTGGAGGTGAGGTGGAGGAGAAAGTGGGGTTTGGTGACATATTGATAGGTTGTTGTAGGGGCGTTTTGGGGTGGGGGTGGGGGAGGGGGCGGGCTAAAAGGAGGGTGGGTGAGGGGGTGGGAGGGGTGTGCGGCTGATTTTGAGATCTAGATGGATGAGGCCACCGCTTAGGTGTGCGCGAGTGGGCGAGGCTAACGTGCGCCATGGGGTGGGAGGTGATAAGTTGCGCACCACTCTATATGACAAAGAGGTCCACCTTTTTTTTTTTTTTTTTTGCCCCTCCTGACCTACACGGCA
>JBBYHM010000008.1:2277441-2323739 GCA_038381775.1 Adansonia rubrostipa | reverse complement strand
TTTACTAATATTATAATAATTTTATAATATGTGAATTAATGTCATTGCAGCTAGTGGTTTAATTCTGGAGGAATTCAGATCAGAGCTTTCTAAAGAACTTGATGTAAGATACTTTATTTATGATTTTTCTTATTATGGGTACAAGTATTTATGAGTTAGTTCTCTATACTGTGAAACAAAGAAAATAAAAACTTAGTAATTTTCCCCTTGATTAATGTATGAATTTTGTGATTTATACTTATGTATAATTATATTGAATCTCCTTTAGGATTGTTTGTTGAAACTTGGAGTCAGAGTTGGAGCTGAGCAAGTTACAGAAGCCAGCGTTCAGGGAGCCATTTAATGCAATGCAAACGCCAAGACAAATGGGGGAAATATGATGGTGAAGTTTATGTTTTTATTCCTTAAAATTAATGAGACATTTTTGCATGCCGGCAGTATCTTAGGTTTGAAGACAACGTATGTAAGTGATGGGGTTTCTTAAATGTCTTTCAATTGGGTTCTTGACTTCTCATCGATGAGGTTTTTATTTAATTAAGTAATTTAACTTATCTATGTTTGTTTTTCTTGCGTATTTTAAGTGCATAATAATATGTTGCATTTGTTCTGATTCATATAATATGTTGAGTATGAGTTCATAAATCAACAGATAACATTTAACAAGAGCTAAGTTAAAATCTTTGTAACTTATTGTAATCGAAACTTCTTTGATGTAAAAAAAAAAAAAAAAATTATGATCTGCTCCATGTTTTAAGTTTAGTAATTTTAGTAATTATGATCATATCATTTATACGTGTAAGATTCATCTATGACTTTTGAAAGTGATATTTGTGAATAGTGATTAAAATTGTTTTGTATACTGATGAATAGAAAATTAATGGAGGCGAGCTAGAACCAATATTTTAGAGGATGGCAATACAAGTGTAAACCAAGAGTTTTATTTATTTGAGCTTATTGGACAACTATGAATCTATTTGATATTATACATATAAAGGTCCAGATCTTAAAATGTATTTAATTTAACACCGTAATTCTATTTTTTTTTTTTAAGCTAAGTGAAAGTACCATTATTAAGACAATGAGATTTTATTTTGCCACGAAATTTAATTAATTAATTATTAAAACATTACATCAATTTTATAAGAGTATTTCACTTAGAATTTTTTTATAATTTCTTGCAATACAATTACCGAATCACAATCAAGAACTATATAAAATCTAATATTTTTAGACATAATTTTAAATTTCAATTAGTTAATTGTAATGTAATTTTTTAAGGTGATATACTCCTAATTTATAGGATAATTTTAAAATATGTTTTAAGGATAGAGTTTATGATAGATTTAAATGTAGAATAAAAAAATAATTGCAGAAAATGTGTCCTTTAGGAGTTTGGAGTCTTTTTTAGTAGTTAGGGACTACGGAGGAAGGGATAAGTATGGATAAAAAATTTTAAAGTAAAGAGTCCATCTAAATTCAGCCTCTTGAAGTTAGAGTTTGTGATAGATTAGAATTCTTTTGAAACACAATAAAAATAAAATAATAATTTATTAACCCATAAAAAGTGTTAGAATTTATGAAAACCGATGTCCATTTTTATAATTTGAAATATATATTTTTCACAATAATCTTTTGATTTCCTAAATCATTGAATTTTAAAGTAATTTATTTATGTGGAGATGGTGCATGGGAACTTCTCTTGCTGCCTTCTCTTATAGCTATTGCTGTTTTAGCACTCTTTTTTTTCTTTATGAAAAAACAAAGGCCCAGTAAACCTAATTTATTATTGAAAATTTTAGCAAGTGCTTTTATGCTGGTTTTGACTTTGATTGTTCAAAGTAATCAAGAAAACAATATTTCTAGCATATTAATAATATTGGGTATTGGTTTAGGAATATTTTGCACTGTTCAAAAATTTTATCTCGTCACTGATTTTTGATTGTTTGAGTTTTTCATCCGTGCAAGTGCGGTGATAATGTCCAATATTCACGGATTAAAAAGTTTACAAATGCTAGTTTTTCAATGTTTTGTTTAGTTTTGATTGGAGTTAATTATTGGATAGAAAAAAAAAAATATATATATATATATATATATATATATATGTAAGTGCTAGGTCAAGATGTTTTATGGATATCAATATTGGAAAAATTCCCGAAGGTAAAATTGTTTTTGAGTTAAACGAAGACTTGGCTCCCAATACCGCTGAAAATTTCAAGTCTTTTTGCATGGAAGGTCATTATAAGGTAAAAACTCTTTATTTTCCTGTTATATTTTGGATTTAAAGTTAAACTCCTACTTTTCTTTTTGTCAGAAAACAATTTTTCATCAAATTAGCGGTCATTCAGTGATTGTTGGAGAGGAGTTGTCTTCTGTGAATGATTCTGGCATTATTAAGAAGGTGGACCGTAAACATAATTTATATCATATTGGTGAAAACTCTCGACTGCAACATGACGAAGCTGGTTTATTGTCAGCTCCTCTGAAGATCCATGGTTCAAAGTGTCTTATAGCAAGGAGGGCTTGTCCCGAGTATAATATTAATAATATGGTATTTGGGAAATTTGTGAAAGGCATGGGTCTCTTAAAAGAAATTGAGAAAGTTACTACTGATAAGGAGTATCGACCAATAAAGCCTGCAGAAATTACTTGGAGAAAAGGGCCAATATCCAGATTGGCCACAGGACATAATTAAGAAGGAAAAAGAATTCACTTGGTGGTTGGTTGCTATTGGTACTTTACAAACTTTTGGATCAGCTGCGAAAAAGGTTATTAATCTTATTTTTACTTTTTTTTTTAACGTTTATTTAATGTTTATATATTTCTAATGCGTGTTTATATGCTTTTGCTATTTAGATGAGATTTTATGAAAGCGCTGTGGTAAAATATAAGAAGGCTCTTCGTTACTTAGAATTTTGTTACACTGATGACTCCATTCAAAAAGGTAAAATATTTTTTCTTTATTTAATCATTTTTCTTTGGCTATTTTTAGTAAACTATTTTGTTGATTTGCTAATTTTATAAATTTTAATCAATGACGTTGCAGCAAGTGATGGATTTCTGGATGCATTCAAATTCGAGCTTGCCAAAGAAATTGACGTAAGCATACTGTATTTATTATTTTTCTTAGTATGAAAACTAAAATTTTTGAGTTAGTATAAACTTAGTTATTTTCTCCTAATTAGTTATATTTTATGTTTTTAATAAATTAATCATGATTTATAGTCGTTTTGATGTTTTTAATAAATTAATAATTATTTCGTTTTCTTTATGTCAATCTCTTTTAGGAATGTCTCTTGAAACTTGAAGAATCAACGACGAAGTTACTGAAGAATCCTTATAAGTAGACATGCAGTGGAATGCAATGCAATGCAAAAGTCAAGACAGATCGGGGAAATAAAGTTTACGTTTTAATGACTACAACTGTCTGGTTTTCATTTTTAATTAATTTTTTAATTATATTTAAAGGTATGTGTTATATTTTATTTGCTTGTGGAGTATAAAAACCGAACTGACAATATATTAAATAATAGTATTATTTTGTGTTTCAGATAATAGTATCTTTTATTCTATAAGAAAATATATGTAAGTTAATTAGACATTTCTACATATCGGCTAGCCAGTAGTTGTATCTACACAATTAATGGTGAGTTTTGACTCTTGTAAGGTTTTTTAACTTTATTGCAATTGCATTGGAGACGACAATATGCTTAGGTAAATATGTAGTAATTAATGACATATTCTTACAGCTATTCGGTTTAGCAAAACAAAAATTTTTCCAATTTAGTCTTTGCCTAGTAAGTTTATTGTTGTGAACTTACAAATTAATCACTTTTGGCTTATTGAAGTGTGAACTATAATTGTAAAGTGCTGTAAGCTAGTATTTTATTTACAAACGGATATAAAAAATCATTTTTTAGTCTAAATTAATTTAATAATTAATAACAAATTATATTTTTATTATAAAATAATTAATTAAGTAAATGTTAACTTCAAACAATTAGTTAAAAAATCTTATCTTAAAAAAATAAAAATGGTTAAACCGAAACTTTTAGAAGCACGGATAATAAAACTAAATAATGATGTCTTTAAAAAGAGTCAAATAAGATTAAAATATTCAAAAGCTTATTAAAATTTATTTCATGAATAAGAACCGATTTAAATTTTTTATTTAGAATATTAAAATTACTCTTATATATAATGATAACTTACATGTTTGGACTCTTTTATCGTATAGCTATTAATAATTGTTTCTCATATTTACTTTTATTTATTAACTTATTAATTAAGTAAACTTATTTATTGGATAGCTATCGGTTTCTATTTGAATAATGATAACTTATATGTTTGAACTCTTTTATCGTATAGCTATTAATAATTGTTTCTTATATTTACTTTTATTTATTAACTTATTAATTAAGTAAACTTATTTATTGGATAGCTATCGGTTTCTATTTGAATAATGATAACTTATATGTTTGGACTTCCTTGCAAATTGGAAAGTTCTTGCAGTTTTAGCTCAGCTAACCCTATTTCACAGAACGAGAAACATCACATGTGAGTACTTGAACTCTTTAAACAATAGTGGCTGGTTTCATCATTGCTTTTATTATTCTTGGGTATTTTGATTCTTAAAATAAAAGATTTAAAAGTATTTTCCACCTTCCTATGTATTTTACTTTTTCCGATTTAGGTAAATGAGATGTATATAATGCAGTTCAAATATTATTATTAGCATTAAGCACATTTGTATACAATGTTTTGTGTCCCAATTTCTAGATAACACTTGCTTGTCGACATATTGTCAAGACATGACCAAATAAAAGACAACTTTATTATTATTACTTTTTTAAATAAAAAAGGAATTTGTTTCAATTTATTATATCATTATTTATTTGAGAAAAAAGAGATGAAATTTCACTACAATCTATTAGAGGCAAAAGTCCCCACGACCCCAACCCATCCCACACCTTTCCAATTTCCTATATCCAATAATTTTGGATATTACATATAATAATAAAATAAAACATAATAAAAAATAAAAATATAATACGGTTACATAAATGGTATCAAAATTTATATAGCACTAATTATTAACGTAATAAATTTTTTCACCAAAGAAGGAAGATAAAAAACGCTTAAGACACCTATTGTAAACACAAGGTCGCTCCAGGTGAACCAGGTGACCGGCCTTCTTTATGGCTTCAAATGATGTATTCTCTCCCAGTTGCCTGAATACAAATCCAATTAGTTTAAATCTATGAAAAAAATTAAAAATCTCAAATCTCACTTGAAAAAAAAAAGTTGTAGGGACAAACGTACTCTTTCATGTTGTAAGCAAGCTCCCGCTGGAAGATCTGATCCTCTTCACCCCATAGCAGATGAATTCTCTGCAAAGTTATATCAAGAATGGAGTAGGGAATTTCAATTCTAAAAAGCAACCGTGGGAAAATCTAGGAAAAAAAAGGCAAAAGCAAATGGAAATAACCTGTGAAAACGAAGGGATGGTGGCATCCTTATTGCTGATTACTAAGGCCTCCAGGAGTTCAGCTCTCTCTTTCCTATTAGTAAACATGACCTGAACTTCCTTCCAAGGCCATCAATCAGAAGTTCCGAATATAATGATAACAATAACTTTGAACTCAAAATTTAATTTGCTTAATTCAAACCGTCATTTATAAAAAAAACTACATGTAATAAGATTAATATTTAAATTTTAATATTTATGATATCTTACCTTATCCCAAACTACCATATGCTTTATAAAAAAATTAAAATAACTTTTGACTTTTGTTCCATTCTATTAGCGAAACTTTATTTTTTAATGCAAAGGTCCTTAATGGGTTTTCCTATTGAGCCAACTTCTCAAAATTTTATCCACTAATTTTGCCAGGTCACCTCTAACAATCTCTAAGTATGGGGCAGGTCACAGCCGGGCCCAAAGGGATGTTGTGTGCAGCTCTAGGTCATCGGACCTGTCACCACTATACCAATTTAATTAGGCTTAGTAAGTTAGGTACAGTTAGTTGACCTAAGCCCACTGGAGGCCATTTTCTCATTCTCTTTATCTTCGGACTCCTTAAGTTTCTCTCTCTTATGTCAATTTCAGGTTAATTTTCTTTCATCTTTCTTCTCATGAGAGGGCAGACAAATAAATTTCCTTGTCGTGTATAATCCAAATTTGCTGCTTAAAATTTGTGCCTAAATTTGTTCTATTTCAACAGTATCCTGCTTTGACAAACTTTGCCTTCTTCTGGTTTTCGAAGAAGATAAATTAAAATATATATATAGAAAAAAGATGGTTTAATTATCACTTGTGATATGTATCTTTTTGGGGACAAATAAATGAATATCTACGGTTATATGTTACCCCAAGCCATTGTTATACATGTCATTTCTACCTGTAGATGATACAGATATATATATATACACATACATACATACATACATATATACACATATGTATATATGTGAAAGAAATTAATCCAAATGCTAGATCATAATTAGACCATCTTTTCACTATTTTTTTTTAATTTGTTTTCTCCGAAAACCAGCAGGAGAAAGGATAAAGACTAAATTTATTTTTTTAATTTATTTGAGCGGGATATATTTTCATACTATATATATATATATATATATGAAATACAGGATAATTTATTGTTTTAATTTATTGTTTTCATATATATGTATATATGTATATATATATATATATGAAAGATAGGATAAAAAATTATGAAATTTTAATTTCATATTTATTGGATATTATTTTTTTAAAAAAATTATATAAATTAATTAAATTTAAATTTAAATTTATCACGATAGTTTTAGCCGTTAAGATATTAATCCAAATGCCAGGAAAATCATGTGATCAGTACCATGCAAATGTTCACCCGAGAAATTATTAAGTTAGGAAAATTTCATGGGATAAACTAACGAGTTATTCAAGGAAAAGAAAAAAGGAAATTATATTTGCTGATGGTGATAAGAGTAATGGTATACAAACCTCTAGGAAGTCTTTGTGAAGCCGATCAGGGAACCAAAGTTTCTTGCAAGCAGCAACTGAGAGAAGAGCTTTAAGACCCTTAACAGAATTTGGCAACAACAGCTCGGAAGAAGATGAGAACCCTAGCCTGTTTAGAGACTCCACACTTATAGAGTCAGTCATGGCCAGGATCGAGCCAGAAACCACCATGGCCTGAACCAAATCAGGGTACAACTCAGCCATCTTAAATGCTACCATCCCTCCATAGCTAAACCCCACAATCACACACTTTTCCACACCAAGTTTCCTTAAACCCTTAACCAAGTTCTCGGCTTGAAAAGTAGGTGACCGGTCAGGTTTCTCAGTAATTGAGCCACCAAAGAAGAGAAGGTCAGGTACATAAACTGAATAACTCTTTGTTAAAGCACCGACTTGGAATTGCCATGTGACAATGCCTTCTGCAGCAAAACCATGCACCAGTAGAACCACCGGTTTTGTTGGCTTCTCCAAATAGGTGATCATCTTTTCACCCTTTTTTGGTTTCTTGATTGTTTCACAAGGAACCCAAAAGTTCATGACCGTGCCTGGCTCGATCTCCACTGAGTAAGGTCTAACCCCAGCCATCTTCATTAGCCCATGCAACAATGGCTTCTGTGCTGCTACAATATTAACCATTTTCCCCCTTTCTTTCTTGGTTTTGCCTTTTTCCCCCCTTGAATTAAAGCACTGGGTCTTAAACGTGAGAGAGAGCTTAGAATTTAAACTACAAGGAAAGTCGGGTTTGGTGAAGGGTTGTTATCAGTATCATTAAAATATGGGCTGTTTACTGGATTTAGTATTAATTTCAGTGCACATAATTTCCATTATTGACTTGGTTGCAATGCTTTCGGTTCATATCTAGGTATAACCAAAAATATTTAAGAATTTGTGATTGTTCCTCTCCAAATATGAATTTATATGAACTCGAATTTTAGTTTTTTTCCATAGATCCGAGATTTGATATCAAGCTTGAGTACACTTCGAATTATTAAATATTAATATATAAACAAATGAAAGCTAGCACAGATTGGCGGAAGGCCCACAGTAGAAACCTGATTAACAAAACGAAATCTAAATTATAGATTCTACACTCTCTTACACGAAATCGTACTTACTTTCTAGTTGTTGTGTTGGAACACATGTTTTTTAATGGACAAGGTCGTTTGATTTTTGATCACCTTCACTGCCTACTCTCGTACTTCATGTCTGCGAAGATCGTTGACAGCTTCGATAAATTTTGAAAAATTTTCTCATGTTATAGGTAAATATAGAAGATTAAATTGATTAATGCACAATTTCGAACGAAACATTTTAATGTTCATCTTCATTAATTCAACGCTCTCAAATACTATCAAATATTAACAAAAATACATATAATTATCCAATATATTATCGGTGGAATTTAAAAATTTCACCAATAAAGTTATTTAAGTTTAATCATTAATTAACTAGGTCTCATCGAAATGGAGCAAATCAAATATTATCTTTAATAATTACAAGTGCTTTGATAAAAGAAAAAAAATACACGATTGCAATCAAACATGCAGCTGGTTGACAACTTAGTACCGAACCAGATCATGAATTAAGATATAAGAAAATGACAAAGACAAAGCAACCGAAGTCAACTAACAATGTTCCAACAACCACCGGCCTAATATCTGTTTCTTAGGAAATATTTTCTATTAAGATGGTGAATGCTGATGACCTAAGCTTCATCAATGGTGGCCAATATTGAAGCCCTTAAGTCTCCCTTGGGGTGCAGATTTGATGTGGGAGGTCCCAGCGGAGTAATGCCTGGTCAAATACCGAAGGGCCCAACCTAGGCTGGAGCTCAACCTCAAAAATAACAACGTTTTTCTTGTCCTGAACTCTAATGATCCCAAAAGGATTATTTTTCCTTCATGGATTTATACATAACCTCAAAGGCTGGGCCGAACTCCTCTTCATCGAAGTACCCAGCTAGGAATGTGGGTGGTGCAAGAAAAGATTAATTTGTTCAATGCCATCCCCTAACTTGTCGGAGTTGCAAATTTGATTGCTTTCTACTTCCTACCAACCAATTATTGCACTAAAGATGTCAAATTGAGATAGAGTGTTGAGAAGAAATGTCAGATCTCTCGTATTACTTGTATATCTTATTCAACTCTTTAATTTACAAATTAACTTCTGATCTTGGACTTGGATTTCATTAATTTGATATTAGAGTCAGACTCTTTATCTGTTCTTCATCATGTTGCTTATTATGCGCTTCCAGAAAAATCTTAAACGTAAGTGATTAAAACTAGTTAGATCAACAAATTATTGGTTGAAGTTGAACACCGCATGTATACGATGGCTGCTGATAATGGTACACATAGGGATAAAATTTCTAGGACTTAATTACTGTTTATGTCATTCAAGCATTAAGTGGTTGGAATCTGCAAGACGTAGTAAAAAGGCAACACAATTGAAAATGAAAACTTTCCAATGCCAAATAAATATATTATCGAGTATAGAAAATGTGTATGTTATCTCTTTTTATAAGTGAAAGGTTTTATACATGTAAAAACATACATATATATATATATAGCTCTTTTTTCTCATATTATTTTTTTTAATTTAAAAATTATCTTATTTCTTAAGTTTTTAATTATGTATACATTTATATGTTTTTTTTCTACATGTTTATAGTATTATCTGATCAATAATTAAACTTGCCTCTGACAATATTTACCATGCAAGTACTAATATTTATTTGATTATAAATCTATGAGAATATCATTCATATGAGTTGTATAGATTAAAGTACCAGATTGCCAGTCATCTTATAATTATGTAGACAATATCAAATAAATCAATAAGATAAATGGTATAAATTAATAGCATTAACTTTAAAAAAATCCCGTGGTTTTGGTGAAAAATCATTTAACTCTCTTTGACAAGGGAAATCAATTTTACTTGGATTTGAGACTAATAACTAAGTTTAATATTTGGCGAGCTGAACCATACTAGAGAGAATAGAATATTTTGACATTAAATTGATACCTCTTCAAAATAAAACAGAAAGAAAGCCAAAGTAAAATAAAATAATAATTATGAAAAAAAAAAAAAAAAGGAAAAAGAAAAAAGACAGAGGGCTTGCATTCTGGATAGTGTCCCAAGGTGCACTAGAGGCCAATTTGACGGTCAAGATTCAAAAGCGTGGCTTTGGGACATTTGGCCAAAAATCCTAATACGACAAATTGCATTACTACAGGTTCTGAACCGTGCAGTGCCCTCCTGTCTGAGTCAGAACGATCACAAATTGTTAAAACACAAAGTAATTAATCCATCAGATTTATCAACATTTAAATAGAGTCACTGCAACTGTTATTTTATAATTTTTATTTTTTATTATTAATATTTATTATATAATAATTAAATTCAAGATGTGTATGAATTTAATTCTAATTTGTAAATAATTTTTTAAATAGAAAATTAAAGAATAAACTATTTTAATAATTTTATAATTATATTTAAAATTATCATATTTTACCATAATATTATAAAATTCAAACAAAAATATGATTGTTATGACCAATAATAATCATCATGACAAACTTCATGTGATTAAATGAAAACCCATTTTGTCTCTTTCTTCTTAAATTTCTCTTT
This sequence comes from Adansonia rubrostipa, assembly GCA_038381775.1. Taxonomy (NCBI): domain Eukaryota; kingdom Viridiplantae; phylum Streptophyta; class Magnoliopsida; order Malvales; family Malvaceae; genus Adansonia; species Adansonia rubrostipa. The sequence continues at coordinate 2,313,088 of JBBYHM010000008.1, read as the reverse complement.
CAGTTGTGAAATTCAGAGAAATAGAAAAGAACCAAGAAGAAGCAGCAGCAGCTTCAGATTCCAGAGTCTCGGGTAATTAAAGTGAACTTCAGTTCATATAACATGAAAAAACAAACATTTATTTAATCTAGCATGTCCTATATTATTTGCTATTACAATACACCTGGGAATGAGTAATCAATCTGACGGTGCTGAAGTGATGATGATGATCGTCATCATCATAATCATGATGATCATGATCTTGATTTCTGATATTAACGTTTCACGTAGTGAGTGGAAGAGGAACTGGCGCAAGTAGGGAACAAGTGAAAGTGAAGATGAAACTCTCAAACAGAAAGGCTTTTCTATAAAACTGAAAAGTTAAAGAGCTTGAAAAAAAAAAAAATCAAAAGCAACTAACACCATAGAATTATCCCGCTCTTACTCCATCTATAGAAGACTGAGACAAAGGGAAAAACAAACTCAAAAGGCAAATAATATTAGTAATAATTTTGACGATACGAACGAAACTAAGACCATTTAACCATCACCATCAACATCATCATCGTGAAACGTTTCAGTCATTCCTGCATGATCTTGACCGTCAATGAGGGGCTGGGGTTTCTTTTCCTTTTCTTCTTTTTCTTCTTTTTAGTTTCTCCTTATCTTGTAAAGTCATGGACAAGGCTTGTTGGTCTATCTGTAACGTTGAGTCTCCAAGAAAGGAAGGGAATGCCAGTATCAGAATCTCGATCACTATCTTCAATGAACCTGAATTCATTGACAGGGGAGAAACATGGCATTTTCTGGTTTTGCGAGTGATGAGCCCATGAATTGTTCTGGTGGTGATAGCCATGATGTTGTTGCTCCAGCATTGAAGCTGAGTTGCTTGCATTAGTTGCTCTTCTTTCTTCTTTTTTGAATCGAATTCCACAGGCATTGCAAAGTGACTGCAATTAAACAATAAAAAGATAGAACCATGAAAAGTCTTTAAAACAAAACGAAGCAAAAGAAGCACTAGTTAATTTGTAATTTTGTATACCTTTGGACCTCTTGGACCGTTCCTCCAAAGTGGTGTAGAAGTGGTGTCACAGTTAGCACATCGGCGAGCTAAGAGAGGATCATTTCCTGAGCTGTTACTGCTATTTCCATTGCTTCCACGGCTAGCTTTTGGGGTCTGCTGTGAATAAGGTGTGTTCTTGTTCTGTAAGAAGTCCAAACAAAAGTTTGACACGCAAGGATTACCAGAGCGGCGGTCATGGCGGATACGTTTGTCGCCGCCGTCATCTTCGCAAAGACGAATAGATGGAGTTCTCAAGGAGAGAGTGCAATCAACGGAAGAAGACGATGATGAAGAGGACGTGAAACTGTACATGTCTGTTTCATCGATAGATTTCTGGTTTGGCATGGAAAATAGCACCGTGAAGGAGTTGCTTTGGCTATGAAACAGACCACATGAACACGGACCCACCATGTGTCCCTGAGAGCTACTGCACCTGTGCATCATTTCTCAAAAGAAAAAAAAAAAAATCTCTACATGTAAAAGGCCTAAATATACCCTTTCACCTCAATTTCAGCACTATGGGATATGAGAAAGATCAAATGGGGTTGGTTCAGAATATTGATCAAATCAACCAACAATTGCTAACTGAGAAAAACAAGAAGAAAAAAAGAGATTGCAGATGAAGAGAAAAACAGGGATAATGCAATTGAAAAAGAGATGGGATGGTGGAGTTTATAGTTAAAGGGTAACAGCAGGGGAATACGAGGCAAACAGTAAAACTGAGAGCGAACTAGCGAAGTGCAATAATATAGTGTTTGAATAAAAACTTAGAGAAGAGAGAGAGAGAGAGAGAGAGGTGAATGGCAGCGGAGTGGAGGGGATTGAGTCTGAAAGAGTTGTTGTCTGGTAGCTTAATAAGCTAATAAAACGGCGAAATACCAGTCAGCACCTGCAGTCCGCGTTGTCGTCAAATGCAAATGGGGAGATATACATGCGTATATACCAAGAAAGAAATAAGGGATCTATTCCAAGATGGCGAGATAATGGAAAGGGTTTATGTTTGTGGTGTCGTCTGTGTATAAGTATATTTGATAAATCTAAAAAATATATTACATTAAATATAAATCTTAAAAATAAAAATTAAGAAGGGATAGTTATACTTTTTAAGAATTTTTCTAATAATTTGGAGATTGGAGAGAAAATGTTTAGAAGTTAATTCAAATTTACATGTTATTTCTAATTCACTCATATTTACTAAGTCAACGAGTTATTAGCACTTTTTAAGGATATTTATATTATAAATACCAATAATATATATTTATTTACTCTCAATTAGATTAAGATATCTCATTAAAAATAAATTTAATTTTATTTACTTTTAAAAAAAATTAATGAAATAGTATCATCATTAAAAATATAAATAATTTTATTTTTAATAAAATGATCATTTAATTTATTAATAGTGTATAAAATTATAAATTGATAGATTATTAGCGATATCATGCATCAAAAATAAATCATATTTGATAGATTAAAAACAAAAAATTGAACCTAGACGTATTGATAGATAATTTTCTAGTAAAATGTAATGGTTTTTTTCCCTTCAAACAAATAGCTGGGGAAAAATCGACTTTGACCAAAGTATAACCTTAAACAAAATAAAAGCCATTAATTTAGTTTCTTGATCCCTATTCCCTCCTCCATCATCTAGTGGCGATTATCAAAGCAACCATCATCGTCTTTCTTGTCTTCATTGGAACAATTGTCACTATTTTCCAACAGATTTGATTAGATTTTCAATCTAAGTGAATCTGTTTGACGGCATTCATTTGTTGCAATTGCCTTCAATCGAATATCTATCCCCTTAATTTCATATGGTTTGTATCTTGTCCTTTTCTCTCTCTTTCTCTTTTTCTTTATGAAATTTTAGGTTTTTTAACCTTTGGATGCAGATGATATTATCGTATTCTTCTTAATGCTGGCAATGCAATCTTGCAGCATTATTGTCTCAATGTAGAAATTATTGATGTTAGCATTAATGTTAAGGTATTAACTTCTATAGGTTCTATCTATTGAAATGTAGGACCATAAACCTAAACCCTTCCTAGAAATGGTAAACAAAATAGATTTTGTTGGTCATTTTTGGCTTTTGAAATGTATAGTGAATTGTATTTGATGCATTGTAAAAGTGTAAATATACAAGTCAATAAAACATACAATTACATATAATTAATAAATAATATATAAGATTTTAATTTAAAAAATACAAATAATTATACTTTTTAATAAATGAGCTAACGTGATTCACTATCCGCGCTTAGATCTATGAATGGACCATGTATCATTTATAAATCCAATATTAAATATATGTACAAATAATGAGAAACTCATGTGAAGTGATCTTAAACATATATTTACATAAGTGAAAGTTAAAAAAACAAAGCAATATGAACATTTATAGGCATTTAAGGGGGGAAAAACAATAAAAAGATGTTATAAGTAATAATCCTCCCGATTTTAAGTTTGAATGATAGATTTAGGGTTAAACCTTCAAACTCCTATCAATTTATCTATTTTCAGAAAATGATGGGACTAGTGGAAAAATTAGGGTATTTCTACCATTCCTATTGAGTACTAAATTTGTATCGTTTGAAATATAAGATCCTAACCGTACAATGGTTTTTGCAATGTTTAGTAATTGTCAAATATACGTTCAGCTAATGAAAAACTAACGTACAATGATCTCAAATGATATGTACGCAAGTGAAAATTACAAAATAAGGCAATATGAACATTTTAGGCATTTAAGGGTAAAACAACACTTAAAAGGCTATTATACTTAAATAATCCCTAGATTTTAAAGTGAATTATATGATTATAGTTTTAAAATTTTTCATCATGACTTTTACCAAACCATTGCATATTATTTTTAAACCTTGAATTATAAGTAATGAAAATCAAAGTCACGTCAATAAATCAAAATCCACGTCACAAAAATTAATGATGAAGAATAGAAACTATTAACAATTGAATCGAAAATTTAAATCTAAAAAAAATTAAAATTCTTTAAATTATTGTAGATGAATTACATTTGCATTTTGGCAATATAAATACATGGACTAATAAAACAATTTCACCGAATAGAATAAAAAGTGCTGAGTCACGGTCTCAGTCAGGGAGGAGGTGTTGAGAAATAAGACTAACATGAAGTCTTTGGTGGTGTGTGTTCAATTGAATTTAATTGAATTTATGCTCAAAAACTGAAGGGTGAAGGTAAAAAATAAATAAATGTGAGAATCCTCTGGGTTCGGTTTTATTTTAAACTTATAAAAATTAAATAAATTCGAAGAATCTATTAAATTAATTAAATTCAATTGATTAATTAAAAAATTGAAATTAAATTAAGTTAATGTTTAATCAATTTAATCAGTTTTAATTATTTAAAAAATAAATTATTTATATTATTATATAACAATTATTGTATATTATATAATATTATATAAATGATATATTATATCATATAGTTTAAAATTATTATACAAGTATATTTTATTTATATTATATAAAATATAATTAAAATTAAAAATAAAAAAATTAATTAATTTTACATATTTAATTATCAATTTTAAAAATTTATAACCAATTAAATTAATTAAATAAATATATTTTAATTAATTTAATTAATTTAAAAAATCGATTCGATCATTAAATGATGCAAATGATTAATTCTTTTAAAAAATAGGGTGCTCCTAACAAAATGAGGAGGGCAGATGAGGTGGTGATTGGGCAGTCAAAAGGGCCCACGTGACTAGCGGGAACGGTCTTCCATGGATCTGCCTGCCTTCACCGATCAAAGAGGCCCTATTAGTTTCAACTTTCAAACCCAACACATCTAAACCTTTGCCCGTATCCCTATCTCTGCCTGCCAGTGCCTCCTCTGCCCTGCCACTGCCACCCTCCCAAGGAAAATGGGAACGTTTTCCACGCGCCTCTTTCCGCGTATTTCTTCTACGCTGCTATCACCATTTCCATCTGCCCCCTTCTCCCAAAGTGTATATTCATTCTCAGCAGCATATATTTATATAAATATATATATATATATATATATATACACGCACACACATGAATATTATTTAATAGAATCTTAAATTTAATTAAGTTAATTTATATAATTATTTTTAAAAATTAATATTTAATAAATTTAAAGTTTAAATTATAATATTTATAATTTTTTTATTTTCAAACTATGATTTTTTTTATAAAAAATATCATAAATCAAATTGCGTTGAATTTTGATCATAGTTAAAAAGGAATTTTAAAGTTTAAATTGTTCTTTTCCAAGTTGGCTATCGAAAAAGTTTTACTGAATAAGTTAAATGTGTGACAATGAATAAGTAACCCTGATTTAGATGTCATATGTGCAGAGACATTTTGTAATTCCAATAAACATTGATTAATTATTAATAATTTAGGTCATGAATGTGGTGATCAGACGGGCGAATTTAGATTCAAATTCTTTGGAGTTAAAGGCATGTCGACAAATTAAATTTGATTAATTATCCTTATCAACTGAGGAAAAAATAATGTCCAAAGGCTGATTGGTTTTCTTTAATTAATTAATGACAGCAATTAAAATGATAATTATAGTATATTATTTATTTTTAATGTAAATAATAAATTAAATGCAAACATTTTTAAAAAGTTTTTACTAATTGGTGTTATTTTTTTAGATTCAAATTATAAAACTATGGATATCGAATTTTAAATAGATTTTATAAATTAATTAAATTAAGCATTTAATTCATTATGAATAGTATATTGAAATTAAAGTTAAAAAATGCTTTCAAGACACTTGCTAATGAAATTATTTTGAAATAATATTCTAAACTATCCTTAATAATTATATTATAGTCGTCCGTAAATCGAATTCTTTTTTCACTTAAGATTGATTCTTTTTTATTATTTTTTCGTTCATTACTATTCAATATAATATTAATCATTTTTTATAAATTTAATTTTAATTTAATTTAATAATTTATAAATGAATTTTATGAATATAAATGATATTAATAAATATATTAAAAAAAAAGTAACGGATGTCGCTCAACCCCTTCACATTATTCTTTATTAATTAATGTCTACGGGAAGCGATGGTTGCATGTCACGCATTAGCTTTGCCGGTGGGAGGAAAAAAGAAGTAAAAATTTGGTTGAATGTGAGAGTGAGATAAGTTTATTCAACAAAGCAATCAGCACCCTATATTCTAACATGCCCACTCGGTTATTGTTATTGGCAGTCCCCCTCTCTCTTTCCCCATTGAACCAAAAACAACCAGTTTCAAGCTCACTACAGTCAGTAACCGTACCCTGAAATCACGTGAACTTCCTCTATCTCATTGGTCATTTCCTCATATCTAAAATCGTTAGAGATTTAAATAATAATCTCAACATCATAATTTTATAATTAATTTATAATTTTAACTTTTTTTGATATATTGATATTAACCGCTGAGACCATTTATCATATATACAATCGCCTAATCAGATTTTATAAGTCTCTGATCAACACTAACCAAATATAGCATATTATTTTTTCTGTTTGTTGTTGTAATTATTCGTACTATCTTGTCTTTGCGAAATAGCAGAAGATACGAACATTAAAAAGAAAAGCTGAAGGGAGGAAAGAGGGATCTAAATGAGATGCTCTGCCATCATCAAAGTAACAAACATTCAAACATCTCTGTTTCTAACTTGGCTTATCAAGAGAAAGAATAGATCCTTGAGTCAAAGATGGAATCGGAACTCACGAAAAGAAAAAGATTGAAAAAACAAGTGTTAATAAAAAATATAGAAACAAAAACATCAGAAATGACCCCGCATCCATAATGGCTGAACCCGAGCAATGAAAACCATATAAAAAAAAATCAACCCTTCTAATATGAAGAATACGATCAAAAGATTAAAAAATGAAAAAAAAAAAAATATATATATATATGTAGAAAATAATCCAATCGTGTCTAGAGATTGGTGAGGCTTTAGCTCGACAAAACGGGACTATCACTGCTTTCCTTCCCGAAATATGCTCTCTCTCTCTCTCTCTCTCTCTCTTTTCACTTTGTGAACCACGAAAATAAAACAGCGATTAACCCAATACATTAAGCGTTGCATTGTCTTTTTTTTTTTTTTTCGGGTTTGCCATTTTGAATATACTATTTTATGATTTTATTTAGTATAATGAATATAATTATCAATTATTTTATTATAAATAATAATTAATTAATCTTATAGAGCGTTTAACTCTTTAAAAAAAAATAAACCATTAAATTCTTAGATAAATTCTCAAACTGTCACGTGGGTAGAAGAGTGGAGGCGGATTTATTTATGTTAATATATTTTGGAATTGGCTTTTGCATGCCAATGCCATGCATGCAAATGTGTTAAACAAGAAAGACTTCTGCACAGTTCTTACAACGGGCTTTTAAGTTATGAGAGAGCTTTATAAATTTAATATTCCTTAAAAGCAACGAGAATGCAACTGGAATGTCTCTTAGGAAATTGTGATTTTTTTTGTTTTTTAAGTGAAAAAGAGAAAGAGAGAGAGAGAGAGAGAGAGAGAGAGAGAGAGGGGGTTTAGCTGTTTAGGGAAGATTGGGATTGGTCTATTGATCTTGTTGATGACATGATGTTCTTTGCCAGGTAAGAGTAATAAATAATTAAATTTTAAAAGGTTAGATTTAGAGCGAAAAAGATGAGGACCCGACAACCCATGGGACCAACATTTAGAAAAGGAGTGTTTGTTTGAAGAAGAACAACAAAAAGATAAAAGGGAAAAACCCCTGACAAGCCATCCTATGAATGATAAGTTGTTGTCAGTATCATGACATTTAACGACTAAAGCCCCGTCTGTAATCTAGAAGAATAATGCATTCAAAATTTCTCTCCTTTAATTTTGCATTCTTTCTTTCTTTCTGTCTCTTTCCTTGTTATTTCTGTCTTATGAGTTTACCAAGTAATAACTTATATACTTAAGTGGATATCAAACTCTCATATGTACTAGGTTAGTTGAATTGATAACAATAGGATATTTTGTACGTGAAGTTTAAGCTCGATTCTTGCTATTAGTAGGTCTTTTCTTCTTTCGGGAATAGTCTAGGACTTGAATTCTAACGTATCTACAATTATTTTATTTTAATTTATTTTCAAATTTCAAAAAGAAATAATACTAGTAATTAATTAAAGCTTGTTTTTTATTCCCATATAACATTAAATTTTCTTTGAAAATGGAAATAAAAAAAGAAACTAAAAAATATTTCTAAAAAAACATGAGAATGCCTCAGGATGGGGATAGGTATCATTTATGGGGCGGGGTCTAGTCTCCCTTGACTCAATTTGTATGCATCTTTTTCTTTAAATCCTGCGAAACTCTTTTGTCCTGTAATGATAAATAGGTTTATCGAAACCCTAATATTAGGAATATTTTAATGCTTTAAGCTTATGATACCTTTACCCTCTACGAATTTCTATTTCTATTTCTTTTGTTGGTAGAATCTTTGAATCATAACGTTGGATGAACAGTAAGAGTTTTTGGATCCTTTTGAAGTAAATTTCATTAACCAGGTACTGATGTTATAAGGATATCCCGTTTTCAAATTTTTGTTGACTGGTCTTTTCCAAGATCCTTTCCGCCTGCTGCATCTTTATTCCCCTGTCGAAGAAGAAGAAAAAGTTTTATGATCAGCTGGCAGAAAAAGCTTTTGCAATTTTAAGTTGTTTAAATTGCAACTTCCACCTTGGCCCTTTGTCCTATTTGTTTTTGGCAAAGTTAAGCGTGACAATTGTCAGACTCTTTCTTTCGCTTAGGCATGAAAAAATGACGATTAATCATCACCAGATTCCTGTTTGATTTTTACAATCTATGTGCAAAAATTATATATATACAATATACATGATTGATTCAATATACAATGTCACGAGGACGATTTTGATCCCGTCATGATTATATAAATAACGAATATTATTATAATTAATTATAATAAATATTAATAATAATATAAATTAAAATATAAATTAATTATTTATTATTATGTTTATTTCAAATATGTATAAATATATAACTTTATTATACATATTATAGTAAAACAACATCCTTAAAAAAAGATATAGTAAAACAAAAGGTGGTGATATTTAAAATCTCATAAGTCCTAAAAGAAATGATCTGCATGTCAGAAAACCCAGAATTTGAGGATCTTTGAAAGCCTTTTTTTCATCTCATAATCAAAAATTAAAAATCCAATGAAACCCCATGTATGAAGAAAGTTATAATTGATGTAAGGAAAAAAAAAAAAAAGAGTCATATAGGAATCAGATGAGTGGGGGCTTTGGAATCAGTCAGAGTTCCTTTTTCTTCTTTTTTTTTTTTTTTTCACTGGTGCTGAGCTACAGTATTCTTCTGGATATCATTTTTGACAATTAAGAAACTTGTCAATCAGAAGTTACTTTTCCCTGTTCTTCAACATGCATGGCAGCAGACATTGTTAAAGAACAATGGTTATTTAGTTAAAGTATATAATACAGACAGAACAGTGAGAGTTTAATGGCAGCTGGTCAAGTGAACAGCTAGTTCCTGAATCCCTGAGATTCGAGACATGTGCCTAGGATAGCTAAATTCGGAGCAGCTTCAAAAGCTCTAAATTTTCCTGCTTTTTTATGGCCATACCTTCTTATAGTACTAGTAATAATACTCTGCGAATCTCAATAGATTTTTTAGTAGCTGTACTGTATTAACTATTATTAGACAAATGGTTTCAAAATATCAATTTTCTTCTCCCTGAAAAGTCAAAACTTACTCGATTATTTCAGCTGCAATCTGATAACTTAAAATTACTTTGAATAGTACAACGTATATTTAAAACACCTAAATTATTGTTGAAAGATTATCTTGGGCCTAAAGAAAACCGAGAGCCTAGATGGACCGTATATTGAATAAGCCTATATGACCCAAAGTTATACATTGGGGCTTTTCTTAGGTTGGAAGTAGAAAGAAAGGGCTTTTCATTGAATATAAGCCAAGATCGCTCAAATTTACTCTGCTAGAATCGAGATGGTGCTATATTTCCAGCCATGTTTAAAAAATCAAACTAGAATTCAATCATGTTAATGTAAATATTTTTGCATTATTTTTAGTGATTTTTACATATTTAAAATTATCAAATCTATATAAAATTACGACCTTTCGATTCAATCACTATAATTGATTCAATCTATTTGTTCAATTAAAGAATACTTTGTTAGTGAAAACATGATTTTTGCATTGAATACATATATTTAATTAAAATATGCTTTAATGAAAAGTTAAGAAATCAAAGTTCAAATATCACAATTAATTAAACAAAACTAAAGTATTATATATTTAAAATAAATACCAAAAAGTTTTCATAATTTTTTCATGTACGTTTGCAAAAATAACTTAATCAATCAAAAATAATTTTGAGTCAAAGGAAAATTAATATTTCGTGAAAAATACGAAAACAGCATCCTGTACAGACCGGCTGTTTCTATAGAGAGGAAAGACAATTAGAATGTAGGCATCATAGCGAGCGAAGAAGCGTATAGAAGAAGGTACAACAACTGCTTTCGGAGATGCCGAGTTTGTTATCAGATCCTCTTTTTCCTGATTCAGGCAGGCACCTATTCGAGGTCTCTGCTGCTACGGCCGTGAAACCTCGGCTGTCGGTGTCTTAAAGAGGACCTTTTGTTTTAGGGTTTTCATAAAATTGCCTTGCTGTTTATTCAATTCTCGTGGGCTAAAAAATTATAATAAAGACATTAGATTATTAGGAATTGACCAATTTTCATTTTTACACATAAATTCAACCCTCCTTTGTACCTTAATAACCAGATAAAAATAGTATACAACTATGGTGACCTCAAATTAGGTCAAGCCCCTGACAAAAAGCTCCAGTCATACATGTGTCACGGTCGGGTCCGATAGTTGATCCATGCTCGAAACTGTCAATCGAGCCAAACAGAGTATTAGCCTGGAGTCTTGGCCTAGAGACATGCATAGAGCGCTAGATATTGCTTTGTTAGCTACAACCTTTTATGACCTTGCATGTTCAAATCAATCAAATGGTAGTTCTTAAAAGATTTGTAACTATCATTTATTTGCTTAATTAGGTGCAAATCTCATCCTCCAATCGTTGAATGAGAGATGATTGGATTGGCCTTATCCAAACAAGCAGAACTTGAAATCTACAAGGATGGCTGTTGATGAAGATAAGGCTTTTAAGGCATCTCATTTTCTATCATGACAACATCTTCTCTTATGAAACCCATAAACAATGCATCTAATCAATCTCTAACAAGAGAAATTTGGCTGCTAATTTTACTTTTTCCCCCATTTTTTGTTTCTTCGTCCTTTACTTAATTTGTTTAAAGCTATCCTGTGGTGTCATTTGTCAACTTCTTCCTTATCATAAAACTGCAAAGTTCCCTTCTAAGGGAAAACAAAATAACAAAAAAAATATTTGAAGTTAAGGTCCCACCGAGATTTGAACTCGGGTTACTGGATTCAGAGTCCAATGTCCTGACCACTAGACCATGGGACCTCAGTCGTTGAAGGGATCACAAATAATTTTTGTAATTATAATCTATTTACGCAATGATTATGAGATTTTCTCTTTTAAGAGTCCCACGTCAACCACGATTTTTTATATCAGAGTTAAGTGTATATTTGTTGTTTTATCAATCTCCTCTGGACAAGTGTTTTATAGTGAGTGCTTGGGCTGGTTTCTGCTTTGGGCTTGCTTTGCAGATTTTCCCTATTTTTAAGCTTTCAATATGCTTGACCCACAGCATCTCGCCCGCCAGCGCCTATTTTTCTTAATTTTTAGTTGCGGATTTAGCTTCCTTCCACTGAGCAGCTAAGCTCTGAATCGAGGCCACGTGTCACCTGATCTAGATAACAGTACTGCTACAACTCTTGAATCTTTAAAAATAAATAAATAAATAAATAAATAAAACGCCAATATCTTATGATGCGGATTCTTTTGGCTTGATTTCATTCCCTTCCCTGGGTCCCACCGCAATCCTCCCTCTCCGTACTTACTTCGCCAAAAATCTTAAAACGGATTTTGCCAAGCGAACATTTCATTTGCTCCAGCTCCACAATCATTTTCCAATTCCATTTTCACCCTCTCCCTTTTTGGCTGCCAATCAATGAGCAGAAACGAGCTCATTTCAGGGTTCAGAGCAGCGTGGCGAAGAGCTTGAGCACCGGCGGCAGTCTGTCGAGCGCTGTGCTCGCGCAGAATGAGAAAATTTGGGACGGCGCTTGTGATTGGTGGTAGCCACAACGGATTGACAACGGCGGCTTACTTAGCTAGAGGTCGACTCTCGGTGGCCGTTCTCGAGCGACGCCACGTCATCGGTAGAGCGGCAGAGACGAACTCATCCCTGGCTTCAAGTTCTCTTGATGCAGTTACCTCCACAGCATCCTCCGTTCCTCCTTTATCAGGTTCTTAAAGCAAATTTTCCATTTTATACTAGTACTTCATTTAATTTTTGAACTATCGTTTCTTTTCTTGTTTTCTTTTTTTTTTTTTTTTTTAAAGAATAAACGAGTCGATCTTGTCATTTTTTAAGTGAGTTTGTCAGAGAACTAGAGTTGGCGATACATGGATTGAATTTGTTGAATTGAAGAGGAATCCAGCGTCGTTTACGCATTATTTGGATGGAATATATCTTTTCTTAGGACCTGATAAAGAGCTTAGTCATTCTGAAATCTCCAATTTCTCCAAGCGAGATGCTGATGCTTATCCAAGGTACTTATCCCTTTTGGTCTTCTTTTAATCCGATTTATTTTCCTCCAATATTTGAATTCTCTGCTTACATGTATCTATAATGTATGTGAATGAATAATGTTATCATTTCTTGTATGCAAACAAGATTATTATAAATAGGAGATGAATTTGAATGGTAACAAATCTGGAAAGCGAGCTTTATTTTTCTTTTTCTTTCTTCTCTTCAATAATCTGTTTTACTGTTTTTTGAATTTCATAGATATGAGGGTCATTTAGAGAGGTTCTGTTAACTTATGGTTCCTCTTTTGGATTCATCGCCTTCTGAATCTTTGCAATGTATTTCGTCTTTCCAAGATCGTTCAAAAATAAAGGACACATCTCAGACTTTTTGACTCGTTTGCTGCACCAGGCTGCTTCCTTGCGGCATAAAGACATGGAGTAAGATTACCTTCCCTAAGTTGAAGTGGCTTCGGATGTTGTTGATGCTGCTCCACGTTATTATTGTAATAGAACGTAATTAGAAAATGACTGATTGGGTACTTTCTTCAATCAAGTTCATACAAAGCAATTAACTAAGTAGCCTGAGGTGCTTGCACGTTTCAATCCTGAAGTCAGTCCGTCCATTCCTGTGAATTAATTTACTTTTACAGGGATTTTATGAGTCCTTTATTGTCCCAAGCTTCAAATGTTTTGAATAACTGGTTCGAGGTTGCGGTTTGATTCTTTGATTCCCTTATTAATTGTCTTTTTAACTTAATGGATTACAATATTCAGAAAGTTTGTTTTTAATTCCTTGCATGGCACAATTGAAGTTGATTTATGGTGATTTATGCTAAGTGTCGTTTTATTAATACTTTGCCTTGTCTGAAACTATTGACTTGGATAAATTTTAAGACCGGTGACATGTTTCAGTAGTACCTAAAGGATCAGACATTACCCCGTTTTCGAAAATTTATGCCAACTCATATTATAGTTTGAGTGAGATTCATGTTTTTATAGTTTCCCTTATCAGCAAAGAAAAAAAAGTGGGTTTAGAACTCACCATTTAGAAAATAAATGTGTTCATATGTATAAAAGAGTTTTTAATGTTCATCAATTTACAGTTTTGTTGTTGGCTGTGATACATACAGACTGATTTTCTGAATGCAACTCTTGCAACAGATGCAGTGATAGGCAGTATTGTAAGAACTTTTTAATAATAGCAGTAAGATGCTTTGTTTTTGACATTTGCATTGGCCTATCTAATCAGTTATACATAGAGCGATATATCCTACACCTAAAACATGCTGTGAACTTTACCCAACAATAAATTTTTTTTTTTCAGAGATGATATGGTGGTGGTTGCTATCAAAATGGTTCAAAAGAGGAATAAATGAACTGTTTTTTTCTTTAGCTACCTTGTAAAGATTAGTAAATCATTTTATTTCTATTTCGATTTTGTGTTGTAGGCTGGTATTTGCACTCCAAGGAGTGGATATGTTCTGATGCATCGCCAGATGGGAGAAATTGCCAGTGATCGTGGAATTTGGTTGTATGTGATTGCTGGATCTGTTTATTAATTTGTGCATCAGTGAAGTAGCAAGCATGAATTGGTCTATTATGCTTCTTCTATTCTTTAGAATCATAGTGTATTTTGTTAACAGCCACATGCTACTTTGTATGTTCCGACTCAGAAGCCATTAAGAAGAAAAACTCAGTAAGAAAAATTTTTGATTCTAGTCTAAGCAACTCGCATTGGAAAGATTACTTGACTACAAAATTTGGTGTAGCCAAGCTCATCCACAATACAGTAGCCATGGTATCTGTGACAAAACAACGTGAGAAGTAGCGCCAATGTTTAAAGTGGCATTTGCTATTCTGGTATGTTTTTTATCTTTAGATGCATTCAAGTTGGTGCAACTTCAAATATTTCGGAGCAACATGATCTGTCTGAGTATTTTAGTTAATAGAATTTAATGAAGCTAGACATATCTGCCTACATTTACATCCCAAGTTTAAAGATATCCCATTCCCATGCCTACTTTCACTAGTCGCTTTTGTCTGCTCGGAGGAGATTGATTTGTCCTGTCAAAATGCAGTCAATGGATTGCCGTCAAGAATGCCAGTTTGGACAAAGAAAATTTCTCCATCTGGTACGCTCTTTGTCATCTTTGTATCTGCATATTGTTGGACCCTTTCCCTCTCTCTTTGTTTTTCGTTTATGAGCTTTTTATGATATTTGTCTACTGAAAGTGAAATTAGAAATTAAGTTAGATAAAGCATTATTCCTTATACTGTCTAAAAGCTTCATACCAAAAGCATCTTCTTCTCATCTGGTACTTCGCTTTCTATTTTATATTCTGAAGTAGTGGTTGTTACATTAGACGGCTATCTCTGTAATGTTAATAATAGGTACAAGAATCATATCTTGAAGATAAAATTTATATTATATGTTTTACTAAAATAATCTCGTAATTGTGTTTGTCAATCTATGTTTTAACTATCAAAATGTCTGAAAATCATGAAGTCTTAAAAATGTACAATCTTCAGGGTTTGATAGTTGTTTGGTTACTTTGCCTTCTCATGTACATATGTAATGAATATTCCCTTGTAGCAAATTCTCCTTACAAGATTAACCTGACCATCTTCTAAAGGCTAATGTGAAAAGAAAATGTTCTAGATAGAGGTACTCAAACTTGTCATTTAAGTCTACTTGCATGATAACTATTTAAGGATTTATGCAGTATGTTTCAGTTCACCCCTCATAAACTGTCCGATGGCAGCTGGGATGATCTTGAAAGGGGAGTTGGCTTGACAGCTACTTTCTTTATATCCATAATTCTGTGTATTAAATTGGACAAAGCCCGCTAATCTTTATGCATGCCTTAAATTTATCGTTTCTAAATTGAAAGTATTTCTTAGAATGAAATAAGAATAGTTTTCGAACCTAAACTTTCTTCCCTGATTTTGTTCAACTTAATGAATCACCTTTACGTATGAATCCCTAAACGTAAGGAAGAAAGTATTGCTTGCAAATTACCCTGTTTCATAGAATTCCATTCCCACATTTTCCCCCTTTTCTTTCTTTTATTAAAGCCCTAGTATTGAATTTTAGCCTTTTGAATATTAATACTATCATCGTCGTTTTTTTTCTTATTGTTAGCAGGTAGCATCTTTGATGGTGTTGTGGGATTAGATTTCTGTTTTTCCTTTTATCTTTACGGGGGTACGGCTTTTAAATTTGTCCAAAACTCTCTATTATTATTATTATTATTATTATTGCAAATTTATGGATGCAGGTCGAATTCTAGGATTCTATTGCCGGGCCTTTACCTTGAAGGTTTCAAGGAAAAAAAATCAATTGATTTTCTAAAGATAGAAAACCAAGCCTTGCTTCTCCCCCAGATCAGATTCAGAGCAGACGGTTCTTTAAACGAGTCAATGGTGTTGAAATCAAATTTACGTCCTCCGGATCATCGTTGCTTATAATGCTTATTAATTTATTTCTATAATTTAGTATGAATCTAACATTTTAGAATATTTAAACAATACTGTTATATAATATAATTATTATTAAAAGAGTATTTAATTAATAATAAAACTATATATAATTTGATATTCAAATAAAATATTATATAAATATTAAAGTCAATATGTTTTAATCATTAATTATAATAATCATAAATGTTTATTATTTAATAGCTTTAATTTATAATAATAAATTAATTTATAATTCTTTTATGCATATATAAATAAAAAAGGTTTATTTCTGATTGACAAAAGTACTTATAAAAAGCAAAATTTTAAATATTTATTTATTATTTAATAATAT
Organism: Adansonia rubrostipa; assembly: GCA_038381775.1. Taxonomy (NCBI): domain Eukaryota; kingdom Viridiplantae; phylum Streptophyta; class Magnoliopsida; order Malvales; family Malvaceae; genus Adansonia; species Adansonia rubrostipa. The sequence goes on along the minus strand of JBBYHM010000008.1, from coordinate 2,296,495 downwards.
TATTATTGAATTTTATTCAATAAATAAAATAATTACACTATATTTATAATTAATAGCATTATTAGATAATATTATTTATAATTACATTAATTTCTCCTATAACAATCATTATTCTTAGTAATAAATGTTTATATTATTTTCATAAATATACTTAATATCCTTTATGATTTTAAACAATGATATAATAATAAATTTTAAAATTTTAAAATATTATTTTAACTAATACTATTATTTTGCAATAACATAATTATATTAACAATTAAAATAATAATAATTAAAAAATAATAGAAGATAATAATACTATTTGTATCATAATGAACATTAAATAATAATACACCACTTATTCTTAAATAATATTATTTATAATTACATTACTTTCTAATTTAACAATCATTATTTAAAATAATAAATATCATTATCATATTTTTTATAATTATACTTTTAATTATTAGGATATCAAATAATAATGTTAATTAATAATTTAAAAGATACTTACATTATTTTAACTAATACTATTATTTTCCAATAGCATAATAATATTAACCAGTAAAATAATAAAAAAAATTAAATGATGCTATAAGTTAATAATACTATTTATATCATTATTTTTATATATATTATTATTTATTTTATAAATATACTTAATATCCATTATTATATTAAACAATGTTATAATTAATAATTTAAAAATTAAAACATTATTTTAACTGATACTATTATTTTCCATAACATGATAATATTAACAATTAAAATAATGATAGAAAATGATAATTCTATTTATATCATAATGAAATATTAAATATTTTCTTTTTTTTTAATAATTAAAACTGTTAAGATTTGATTTTTATTCCTTGAAATTAAAAGTTCAACGCTTTATCAATAAATTACATAACGATAGGCGAAATATTGAATTTTATTGATACAAGAAAAGCAGCAACATCATAAATTTGTAATGATAAATTGAGAAAGCTCTTATCCACTAAATCAAGAAGATGTTGGCTAGAAAAATATTGAATTATTCTTTAATATTATTAAATAATAATATATAGTAATTACTCTTAAATAATGTTATTTAAAGTTATAATGCATATTATTATTAAATAATATCATTTATAATTACATTAATTTAACAATTATTTTTAAAATAAAAAATATTACTATGTTATTTTTATAGTTATACAATATCCATTATTACTAGATACTACATTTATATCCTATTAAATGTAAATTATTCTTTTAATTACAATAATTACATATTACTAAATATTCGATAATGAATTATTAAATATTATTTTATCTTTTAATTATAATTTTAACATAGATTAAAACAAGAAAGCAATTATATTATCAAATCATCTAATTAAATACGTGAATTAATTATGTAGCAATTTAAACTAATAAATTAGTAAATATTTTAATTTTTTTCTATATTAATTTTTAAAATTAATTATTAAATGTATAGCTATTAATGTAATTACATAATTAAGATTATATTATAATAATTACTTGATAATGTTATAATGTTAAGTAGAATATATCGAATTAAAATAGAAGCATGCAAAATATATTAATATACTATCATTTTAATGTATAATTAGATATTAAAAAATGTACTATTTCGAGAGAAAATAATAGGAGAAATTACAGCTCTAAGAAGTTACAAAACACTAACTTGACGGTCTATGAGAAAAGCATATCAGAATTGCAAAAATCAGGATCGATAGTCAAAGCTGTGAGCATGTGCTTCTAGTAAAGATAGCCAATCAAATATAATACCTCCACAGTTCTGATTATGTGGGCCAAAATGAAAATGAATCTCTTCACTCGGAGATTTAAGCATTTCACCAACGTACACCCCTTGACCACCGAGTTAGCTCAAACCATAAGTTATCATCAACTCATGATGACAAGAAATAATTCCACGGCCGATTTTAAGAGCATTTGAATGTGGTAACTACCTGCTTCGCCAACCAGAAGTAGATTTCGGAATGAGTGTGATGGCATTTGAGGTGGCTTCTAACCTGCGTCATGGTTATTGTTCATCTATTAGTAAGTATAAATACAATGCAAACGCGGAAAAAAAAAAAAAAAAAAAAAAAAAACTCATATCACGTAAGAGAGAAAGCACTTAGATATCTCTTCAACTGCCTTCATAACTTCTGCTGAACTCGTTTCCAGCACTTGACCTCCAAAAATCATCTCATCCAGGATAGTGTGCATCTACAAAGAATTATTTAAGTTTTCAATAAAATGAAGATATTGACCAAAGCCAATACTGGTGAGGAACAAAAACGAACCCCAAAAAAAAAAAAAATGAAGCAAAATATGTTTAAATCAGAATATTGTTGTAAGAAAGCACTCAAGTGACTTTAAATCAGTTTTGAGTATACGGATACCCATTACAACAATGTCATACAACAGTCCTCAGGTAGCACTGTAGCAGTGCATAAAGGCAATAAAGCTCAGCTTTGCTAGAGATTAAGGGTTGACTACAACATCAATCAACTACATAGGCTATGAAGTCAAAATACTAAAGAACTTAGGCATAGCTAACTTCAAAGTTACTCTAGGCAAGCTCAATGGTGAGTAACCCCCGAAGCACTACAAGAAGTCTTTCCCTACCATCAATTAATGTTCGGAACCTGAAGCATACCCATTAATGTTTCCCAACAAAATCATCTCCGACAAGATTAGCCATGCCATCCTCTTGCACTACAAATATAAATAAAGATGAACCTTATGTCCAACACTAAACAAATGCAGATATTAGTGATGAGAGGATACAACCTTGCTGTAATTGAACACAATGTCAAGCTCGCAGACATTCTTGAAGCATTTGTCCAACGTTTCCACAAAAACTGAAGGCATCACATCTAAAATTAAGTAAAATGGTCCGATATTTGAAATAAATATCAGTAATTATTTATATATCCAGCTTTCTATTTTGTAAAGGAAATGCATGACAAACTTGGTAAGTGGTTCTCATTAGAAAACATACAATTTTAGAGGCAAGAATCCATTGAATCTTACAGTTTAATAACAATAATTGTTAACATCGTCAGTGCAAAAAAGATGGTTATATACAGGATGGCATCTAGAAAAACTATTGATGCAATCAAACCTTTTCACTTAAAAGAAACTTGAGGTGAACGTGACTAAGTTGGGCGACAAAAAATACAGTGATCACTGATTCCCGAAAACATGAAAATCGATTTTATTTTCTTCCTTTCACTAGATCTTCAAACAAGAAAACTATTTCATAAAAAGGTATATCTGAACTGCATTAAACTTTAAATCATCACAAATGACCATAAAAATGGATCTATTCAGCTTTACAAAAAGTGTTCATATCCATAATGCAAGATTAAGTATTGAGAAATATCCAAATATTGAGTAAATTGAAATCTCGATTTTGAAGGGGCCATAACACAGAAGAGCAACGTTTTATAGATTGATTCCTCTATTATATACCTTGTATCAAGTCAAGCACGGCTAGCTCATTTTCGGAACTATCAAATACAAAGACAAAGTAAAGAGTAGCAAAATGCTTGTACACAAGGCGACTATCCTGCAAGTGAGAATTATAAAACATATAAACAGACTTCTAAATCAGAGGTATAATAAAGCTATGGCAGTTACTAACAAGATTCCAACAAACAAAAAAAAAATCAAATAAAGAGAACGTAGATGAAAATCAAGAAATCAAAAAGTTAGAAAAATAAAAGAAATTACCGGACCAAAAATTGATTCCGCCTCTATGAAATTGCTTACGCTCTCAGCTCTACTGCATAGGACTGTTAAAAGATCATAATAAAAAAAATGGAAGCAAAAAAGAATAAAACAAGTTAGGAACTCAAGAATGAGAGATTAAAAAGCGATCCAAATAGAGCAAAATTCAAACTAATCACAAAGTAAGAAGAAGTTGACAGATCGGAACCTGCAAAAACGTTGCGTATGAGCTCCTGCTGCTTCTCAACGGGCTGATTTCAACGAAATTCAGATGCACGTCGATTATATGCGAAGGAATTTGAATTAGTTAATGAGATCTCGAACTTCATTTTAAATAAAAACGATCGAGTAAAAAAGAAAATCTCAGAAAGAGAAAGAGAAATTTACCTGATATTCGTAAAATTTTGCTAGTCGAGGCTTGCCCTGAGTGTTCATCACCATCACAGCTTTTATCATCTTCGCTCCTCTCCCTTTCTAACCAAATAGAAATTTGGATCTGTAAAATGTTTTTTCATCCATATATACACTCTATATATAATATCATAAAGTTGACGAATGGACAACAAAGTCCTCACCAGTCAGCAGAAATAAAAATAAGAGCACGGGGTTAAATTTGGAATATGACAATAGGGATATATTAGGATATTAACGAACAAAATAATAATAATAATAATAATAATCCACGTCGTCCTTGCCCCAGACAAAGAGAGACCAGTTTACATAATTCCAAAATCATTCTTAACTTCTTTAGTGGGTTTGATAAAAAGGAAAATGAATAAAAAAAAAGTTCTTTTTTCATTCCGGTTCATAAAATCACATAATTTTTAATATTTTTTAAAAAATAAAAAAAATGTGTGAATAACGTCATATTTAAATTATGCGGTACTAAATTACCCAAAAAAAAAGGTTATCCGGTACTTAAAACGTTTTAATTTATAAAAATATATATAAAATAAATTTATCTTATTTTTATTTTGAAATCCACTTTCCCACGTAACACTGGTAGAAAATGAATTATTAACAAGATTGTCCTCGTTTTATTTTTATTTTGAAATCCATCATACATAGATAAAAGAAACTTGTCGCACCGATCTGAGTCAGATACCTGAACACAGGCATGGAGCCTGGTTACTCGTTGGGGACTGATTTGCCATCAAACGCTTATCAGAGGAAAAAGAGGGAAGCACATCTATTCCTGGCTGCGGCTTTGCGGATTTTATCAGCAAAAGTGGTCTCATTGACTTGGGATTTGTAGCCCTTCACTTGGACCAAGAAAGTATTTTTAAAATCATGGAACGACTAGATAGAGCCCTTGCAAATAACTTCACACAAAGATGTTCTTATCCTAGATGCACTCTTCCGCCAATTAAAACAAAAGACACACAAAAAAAGCATATACATTTGGCAAACGACTATTACATCACAACAAAATCATTTCTTAAAACGTTTAGAGATGCAGATGTTTGATCCTGTACATAACTACATAAGCTCAGGTCAAAGTTCACAAGTTGGCGAGGGTTCCATCTGCTTATTACATGAAAAGAGAACAAGGTTAGTATTGAGGTATAAACCCTACCCCCACCCCCCCCCCCAAAACAAAAAGAAGACCTGGGTGGATTCGAACCACCAACCTCACGATCCTTGTTAGGATTGAGCGCTCTACCGTTTTGAGCTTACAGATCTTTTCCAAACACAAAGAAACGAAGGTGGACCCGATTTTGGTTCCACTGTCGTTTTATCTTCTCATCATACGGAATAGTTTACACACGCTCGCACTAACGCTGGATCAGAGATTTGTTAAAATCCAGCCATTTGAAAAATCCTTACCACCACAGATTTCACATCCCAAAATTAAGATTTTTTTTTTTTGGGAGATTTCCAGATATCTGTCTACTCATCATTCTCAATCCCATCCACGAAACTTGTATTCTAAAAAATAATCTGATAATCCTGTAAAAAACTTAATTCAAATAAAAAGTGACGTGAACATATAATTTCGAAGATCCTGTCAAATACCAATTTAATTTTTTTTTTTTTTTAAAGAATAGATATGAAGGAGTGTTCAAAAACAGTGAGAAACTTTCAAAATATAGTGGCTAAAAAAACATTAAGTTACACACATAATCAACGTGTTAAATAAAAAATCCAAAAATAACGGGGACGAAACTTTTAAAAGAAAAGTGTGATTCAGCTTCACTCCCACAATCTAAAATCAAATTATAAAACCTTTCGACCTTCAATTCATCCTTCAACCTGCAAAATAACTTGAACAATGTCCGTTTTTTCCTCTCTTTTTGGATACTTTGTGGAAAAATCCAAAAACAAAAAATTCAATTCAACAGATCAAGTGGCAAATTCCTGCACCAAGTAATCTATATAGTTTAAGAAACAGTAACACATTAGTAATAGACTGCAAGTCGCTTGAGAGAAAGTAAATACTCACGACATTCATACCTGCCATGGGCATATCAGAACTGCTCGTAATTCAGCAGCTTTGACATATTTGCTAAAAGTGCCAATCACCAACATAATTGCGCAATACAAACATAAATGGAACACCAGAATTTACGTGGAAAACCCCTTAAATTATTAAGGGGGAAAAACCACGGGACCATAGTCCACTGAAAAATTTTTCACTATGTAAAAGAACTGGTTACACAGTCATGTACCTCCTTGTATGATATTTGATGAAATCGTCGACAACAAATAACAGGAGCTCTTCAAAACTACAGTAAAGCACTGCACCATATAAAATCAAGAGGGGTTCAAATAATAAGCCTTCAATGCTTCAACAATTTCGTACTGACAGAAAAATCTTCGGAGAATTGACCTGCTGCAGCATTGAGTTTCGATTTTTCATTTTTTTTTTATCGGCGCCTCCAAAGCTCGAGTACCCCCGTCTCCCAACGGCTTCAAATTCCTTCGGACATAAATATTGAAAATTGACGAAACTCTGAACTCTTCTACTCCTACCTTGCTTTCCATGTTAACCAGAGAGAAGAGACATGCAACATGCTTGCAACCAGTAAATCCACAAATACCTCCACTGACACGCTCACTGCTGTGACATCTTCATCATCACAATCTTCCATAGACAGCGTAGGTACTCCAACCTTCAACTCAATATAAAACAAAAAAGCCCATGCAAGGGCCTAAACAACTACAAAGGGCAATACAGGCAAAATCCATACGGCTACCTGAACCGATATGTGACATTCTCCTACTAGCATACAGTTTCGTAATGCACTAGCAAAACAATACTGATATACTCTGGAATAGATTTTGCCTCGAAAGATAATATGAAATTCAAAATGATATATTAGAAAATAGCATAGGTAATTCAACAGCATCCAAACTTTGGAAAGAACAAAATATAAGATGAAAATTCGGAATATATATATATAAGATGGAAATTCGGAATATATATATATATAAGATGGAACTGTGCATTTGGGAATGATATTTTTACTTTTTGGTTTGAATTCAGATCGAATATATTATATATTTCAGTTTGGTTCGGAGTGAAGTCTCATATTATGAAACTAAAAACCAAAACTATATTTTTTTAAGATAAAAATTCATGTAACTTTAAAATAAAATAATTATCTTTTCATCTATATCTTAATATATTAGTAATAAATTATATATAATTTTTTAATAAATTAAATTTTAAAAACCAATGAACAAAACCTATCCGAACTAGTGAAATTTAGAATAGATTAGATTTCAAAGAAAATTCAACGTGAAATCCAAATAATTTTTTGAACTTTCATAATAACATTCATATGATTATCAAAATAGAATAATCATAGGCACTGGTTTAACAGTGGTGTTAGAGATAAAACTTTTAATGGCAGAAGAATCGTGTTGGCAAGGGTAGTGTCATCAGATAAAACATGATCATCTGTGATTGCTTCACGCTCTATACTAGCAATGGATTGAAGATTTCCAGTTAGTTTAACAAATACAAGGAAGTATTTCATGATGCACTTACTATCTTTACAAATTTCATTTTTTTTTTTTTTAAATTCAATTCTCATGAATACTACCAATTTATGTAATTTTAATAAAATGATATATACAAATAAAAAAGGATAACATACATAATTATATTAATTAGCTAACCATGCTATTGAAATTATAGAAATTTTTAACTTAAGATATTGAATTTGTAGAACTTTTTAACTTAATTATAAGATTAGGTTAGTTTTTAAAGTAAAGCTTCTCTAAGAATGAAAAATTAGTAAAAGAATTAAAAAAATAAATTACTTCAATTTATTCTGAAATTATATTGGTTTTTAAATCCATGAAAAATTAGTTAAAAAAAGATAAGTAATGTTAACATAATGATAAATTTAAATAGGTAAAAAACCTACAATTATTTAAAGGAACTTGAATATAATTAATTACCCTGTGTGCCTTTGTTTCAAAGATAAGTGCTCAATCTATGACCAATTATAAAGATATTTAAAAATATGTTAAAAATTGATGGTGATCGTTGCCTGTTGCCAAAGTTATTGGTAAATCTAATTGCATAATAACTATCAAATACTTAGAAAAATTAGGTAAGGCGAATTGGTGTTAAAAGTATGTAAAAGGAATACCTTGTCCTTGCGATTCGCTAGTAGTAGAGATCAATGGCTTGGAGATCGATCATGAGCTTATTCTGACGTTGGCGATGATGTTGGATCATGCATCCATCCCGTAAGGATCGAGGGACTAATGGTAGATGTAAATAATGGAAAGCGAGCAAGGGAAAAGAAAAGAGTAAAAAGAGCAAGGAGACACGACAGCAACACCACAGTCCGAGGGGAGAACCCGGGCAACCCCCGTGCGAACTCCCCTCAAAGAAACACCAAAAAAAGTTAAATTTTTATTAAGTTTTGGGTGACCTGCCATGCAAGCGCACCTGTCACGGCAAAGGTCTGGAACGACAAAGATAGATCAGGACCCAGCCCCTCTTCCAAAAATTATTATCATCAGTGGGACTTTTTGCCCTGACATCTTACACATCCTTCTAACAAAACAAACGAACCCCCTTCAAATCCCCCATCGCTAATCTCACAACATCAGATGCCTTTTTCATTACAATAACCTCGTCCATATCTCATCCCCTGATGAGACCATCCCTGCAAAATTACAAGAAAAAAAAAAGATTAAACATAAACAAAGAAGCCTTATGAATTGATAATATTCGGACAAATAAACATCGACGAAACATACTTAGAAAGCCAGAAGGACCAGAACTTTTAAAGTTGATAAAACATCCTGCCAATCGTTGCTTCCTTCCCCACGGCCTTTAGAAACATAGATCCAACAACGTTGACCCTTTCATCATACAAAATCTGATATCAAAAAGGAGATGGTGGACCGATTCGAGCGGATCTGAAGACAGAATCCTTGGAAGGAAAGGCGTGGAGCATAAATCTGATCTGCAAAAAGTAGACGGCAGGAATGAAAATATTAAGAGGCATTGGTTGGGATGAAACTATCTGCCTAACAAAGCCTAATTATATAGGCATTATAGGGGTGCTCTCAGAAGAATGGACGGTCAAGATATAGGAAAGCGACGAAATCTGAATGGGTAATATACGTCCACGTGTAATCAAAGTCGGCATCTCCTTTTTAAGAAAACTATGTTGCAGCAGGAAAGGGGCAAAAGAATTCGGCAAAAGCGACGAATAATTGTGGACCACGTGAAGCATGGGTTGGATGAAAGGTCAATGTTACGAAATTGCGTTGTAATTACGCAAGTTTGTGTCGGATTTGGACTCGTTCTTTCTTGATCTTATCAACTTAAGAGGAAAGGAAGCGCCGTAGACTCTAGAGTCCTCGGGAACACCTTTCCATCTGAAACACGATCGAATTGTACCACCGCCTTTTTACACCCTTCCGACAAACATAATTCTCGAGTTATATTAACAGTTAATGATGAAATAATAACGAAAAGAATACTAAATTCTAATATAAATACATTTTTTGTTTTTTTTAATTATTGAAATAAACTTTTGCCCCCTTCATAGTTGAATAATATTTGAATAACAGTAACTTACCATATGTATTCGTCAGAAAAAAGTTCCATTAGCATACTAAACGAATGGATAGCTAAGGAGCAAATTTTGGCCTCAAATTGGATAAAATATATCTACAGATAATAAAAGGCCCTGAAAAAATAATTTATTTTTGTTTTTCATAAATAAAATACCATATTTACGATATATTAATTGCGGAAATAAAAGCAAAATCAAAAATGGATTTTTTTTTAACAAAATGATAAGAAAAAATTTTAAAATTTAACCTCCAAATATTAATCGACCGCATATATTCATTGAATTGAACTTTGGTTCTCAAAAATACCTAGCATTCAACAAAATTAAATATAAACAATGGAACTCAGTTTGGAGATTATGTCCCACATGGCCAAGGCCCATGTACAAAACAGTCCATCATTCCAGATTTTAACTGCAGCCTGGCCCATTTGGTCAATAGAGGTCCATGTTTATGTTCGTCTTGGATGAATGAAAGAGTAGAATTAACCCACAATAGTACAATAGCAGATGAGAATCTGATAAAAGAATAGAGTAGAAACCCGAAGAAACCCCATACAGGATTCGATATCCAAGGTAATTGCATATTTGCACTCCAAGCTTTACGCTGAATTCGAGTTAGATGTCCTTAAATATTGCAAAGATCTAGCAAATTTGCTTCAAATTTCAAAAAATAAATACTTTATATTCAGATTCTTCAACTCAAAAAAAAAAAACAAAAGAGAGGATGGCTCACGTTCGCTGAATAAAATAAAAATTAAATTCACTAATTCTATATCTTTGGGCAACTTGGGCTCTTTGCCAAGGCCTGAATTTTGTAAAAGCAAAATTGGGGTGGGCAATCGAGCAAATCAAGGTACTTTATATTGGTTTTATATATTAGAAAACAAAAATAAAGCGATAAATACGCTGCGAAGGAAATAAAAAATAAAAAATGGCAGTCGCAGTGTCAGTGTCAGGATTAGTGTAGTCTTAAAGTCCAGAGCTGGAGAGGGGACATGTCACATTAACAAAAACAGTACAAAGTCTCGTCCCATGTCTAATTTCCAGATTGTGGGGCCACTCGACCGTCTCTGCTACTTCTGATCTCATCACATACCTTCAGAACTAACAACAATGAAGGACCTAAGGGAAAAACCAATTTGGGGCTGGGGTAGGTAGGTACGTGCATGATGTCAGGTCTGGGGGCTCTGGGCGTCTTAGACCCTTGGATTTTGCTTCGCAGCATTATTTGTCGCCGACTTCAGTGAATTTTAATGCCTTTGCCGAACAAACTACACTCCTACTCTTTTAGGGCGCAATGGCAAATGTTTTGCTTCATTAGTTTTTTTTTTTTTTTTTTTAATTTCAAGTTCAATTTGCTTTCAAAAACTTGTGCCACTCCAAGAGATCCATTAATTAAAACAGAAGCGAATGGTGATTTTACATATATGATCGAGACTGAACTAACTAGTGTGACGTTCTGTAACATTATTAAATTAGAGTTTTCGCTGGGACCAACTTCAGTTTAAGTACCAAGCTAGCTACCGAATGACAAGCGAACCACCACACCGTATTTTGGACCCTTACACCGTCAAGGAGAACCCTCTTCTCCGCAAACATCCACATGGACATGCATGCTTGACGTTCGAGAGGGAATTACAACTTGTAGGTCATGATTTCTTCAAGGACATAGATGTAGTTAATAATATCAGACTGGAAGGCTAAGACTCCAGGAAACATTGCGGAACAAATTGCGAGCACAACTATGGTAATAGGCAGAATTTTCTGTACAAAAGAGGTTAAGCAAGTTCTTGCAGGAAAATATCAGATGAGCATTAGCAAAGATAGTTTGAAGAGGACCCGTATCTGAGACCTAATAGGTTCAATCTAGTTATATGGGGTTCACATTTCAACTATTTTATGGCTAAAGTTGACTCCATATTTCGGTCTCAGTCACTGGATGAGAAACAACTTCATGTAAACCCCATCACCTAGCTACCTTGAAAGGTTATGGCCCATTGGTTCTCACGGAGTTGGAAACAGGCTGCTTTCATTGCCCTAGTTTCATCTCAATTATGTCGAAGGATGAGATATCATGTTCAAGCTACTCTCTTATGTCTATCCCTTCATGTTCCACTGTTTGGTGTGTACTTAGACGATGAAGATTTTAAAAGATCTATAATCCAAAGAGAAACCCCGCAATTAGAAGATAAGATCTCAAGTTTAATTCCAATCCAGCAAGAGAGAAAGAGATTTAGAGTTCGATTCAATGAAAATGACAGCCATTATATCTATAACCAACAGGTATGAAGGCCCCGTAGACTGAGAAACAATAAGATTAGGGAAGGATGGCTACAACTACCCACATGCAAATTCAATTTCCTTTAAAAGCCAAATAAGATAACAAAGGAAACTGATGGATAATTGTAAAGATAGGAGCAGCCTAAAAGATGACACTTGATTTCAGAGCAGATGGTAAAATATAACCTGTCAGATCATTTACGCAAACACACAGTTTCTACTAAGTGATAATCAGAAAAACCAATTCCGTGAAATCATAAGTACTGTGTTGGTATTTATCAAACACCAAATATCGAAAATCACATTTCCAAAATCAGATTCAGTCTCGATCAATAAGCCAAGTACGGTGTCTAAAAGACAGTGACACTTTTGACTCATCTTATTCATGGCTTTTAGTTTGCCTGCAAATGTCACTCTTATCATTTAAAAATATATAAATACGTTGCGTATTGTCAAATTTAATTCATATTAACTTTCACTCGGAATACATTTTGGTTCGTACCTACCTCCATCTTAATATCTCTCATGCCGCATATCAGTAAAGAGTTGGTTAAACTCTAAGGTTACTTATGACGAATTCAAACATCCAACTTAAAAAATAAGCTAAATTGACGAATAAAATACCATTACTTACAAGCCCAAGATCCATCTCATCTAAGATCAACATGAGATCTGAGACAGAAGACAGAAGCAAGGTGAAAAATCTGATAACATTAGTAAATGGTGACAGATTTACAGGTGGTGTCTGACTTGGACCAGAACAAGACTTGTTATGACACGGTGTTCAACCCAACTATCGTTTTTTGTGAAGGGGGGAAAAAATGACAGAAGGAAAGAGAAATTTTCGCCCATAATTGTTTGGGATTTTTAAAATTTTTTTGACAGCCGAAAGTAAAATCCACCCAAAATGTCATTTTATAATGGTAAAACAGGTAAAAGTTTACATAGATTCCTCCCAAAATATAAGATTAATAATAAATATAAAGAAGTAATTCATCATCTAAATTTTAATGAACCAAACTGCATAATCAAATAGAGTAATTTTACACTTCTCCTAAAAATCTAACATCTACTAGAATAGAACCAAAGGGAAATGTACTTCATGAATTTCACTTCCCCTACATATATTACAATTTTTCTCATGCTGAAAGTTCCAAACTGTTTATAAAAGAAACCTCGAACAAAAAGATAATCCAGAACTGAAAATACCCCAACTCACAAAAAAGATCAAAATAAAAAGTTAAAAAAAAACATGGAGATAACCCTAAAAAGCTTCTCAATTGCACTTGAATTTTCGCCACTGTTCCATTCCACACTAAAGAAAAATTACCATGTGCAAAATTTTAAAATGATTGCCAAGAAAAAAAAATCCCCTGAAATCATCATCAACGCCACGACGAAACTGTGAGTAGAGGCACCTTGTTCCAAGCTAAAGAGAAAAATCCAGGTTGGGATTCAATCAGTGAATACGAAGAGCTGTAATTATAATTCCACAACAGAATTCTCGCTTGACTTATCGCGTAATGGCTAAGGGTTACTGTTTCAAAACCAGCACTTTCCATTAAAACCTTCCATTGCTCTTTATCTTCCATCCGTTCCCTTCGGTTTTCTGCTTCGTCCGGTCCAATAATCCCCGCGATTTTCCGACCCAGTAATAGTCTCTCAACTTGTATCCTCTCTTGTGAATCACGAGGCAAGTTCGGTTCCAACGATTCGAACACGGCCGAGTAATATCCCAATGCGTTCTTGAACCGGTTCACGAACCCAACTCGGTTTAAACTCGCTTCGTACTCACCCAGTGTCACGATTTTGGGGTTCAGAGATTTAGCCAGACGCAGTGCTGCTTCCACAGTGACCGGAGTTGCATCTAACAAATTATACAATTGAAGCATGAAATTTACAGCCAGTACCTCACCCTCATCAACCCGTAAACAAGACTCGTTAAGTTCCTTAATCGGAGTTAGAATCGGTTCGAACTCAAAATTCAAATCCAGAAGTTTTGCAAAGTCACGTAGACGGTTACCAGTAGCGTGAAGGGAAGGGGCCGGAGATGATCCTAAAACAGGGGCAGGTATGCCCGAGATACGAATCAGGGTCGGTTTTCCAGCAGATCGTGTCGCTAAAGCTTGTAAAAGAGCAGCCCATTGAACTCCTTGAACAATTCCGAAGTCCACTATGTGAATCTTGCTAGCTCGCTCCGTTGCTTCAAGAATCGCTTGATTTGCTGTTAAATGAGCGAACTTCGAGTAAGGGCACGCGTCGTTAAATACTTTGTAAGTGAGAGTGAATTCCTCCGATGACGTTTCGAGCAAATTCAGTCTTTTCCCTGCCTGAGGAGAGACTCTTCTATAGAGAGCTTCGGTGAAGTAAAAAGCCACTCTTTCAGTTGGATCCCCACATTCAGATACCGATTCCCTGAGTCTAACCAGTGATTTAATCGCGCGTTCAGGTTCCGACTCAGAGAGTCTGGCACAGTCGAGTAAAGCTTTTAAAAGCGATGGAGCTGAGTCGCTCTCGGGGTAATCAGATGAGAGCCCTGCAACTTCGTTCTTAAGTGGTGTCTGGCTTGGGGGACTGCTTGCTTTGGTTTCTTCAACGTTTACTTGAGGAAGAGGAGGTGGAGGGGATAGGGACCATGTAGGCAGCTGAGGCTGAGCTTGAAGAGTAGTGCTAGCGTTTTTCTGTGCATCCGATGAGAATATCACTCGATTCAGGTCAGACGGCATAGGACACGCCACGCTGAGACGATTCGAGCAAGCACTAAATGGATCGGCACCGTAAAGGCCAAAATCAGCATTGTTCTGCCACGCGTCACAACCAGACGGTAGGTTCGAACTATCCGTTGAATCCCCACTGTTCATTAAGCAATCCATCCACTCGTCAGCGTCAAACTCACCACCCGCACCACCATCAAAATCAGGGAATCGAAAACCACACGAATGATGATGATTATGATGCCCCATGTTAGGGAACTGAAACCCTTCTCCTGTATCCCCCTGAAAAGGGTCAGTAAAACCTGGAGCCGAAAGCCCGTAACCGAGATTGGATGAGCTGGAAACGCCATGGTGGGTGTTGTTAGGCACAGGGTTTAAAGCAAAAGGATTGAGACCAAGCAACTGTTGCTGTTGATGATGGTGCTGCTGTTGCTGCTGCTCTTGTTGTTGCTGTTGCTTCTGCTTTATAACTTGTTGAGCAATTGCCATTAGATTTCCACTATCCGCACACATATATGCCATTTTCTGGCCAAACTTCGCCGGAAAATCTTTGTAAACTGCACTAACATTGCCCACAAAAAACAAGAAAAGATCAGCAAAAGAGTGAGTTTTCTTTCGCCTTTTAAAACACAAAAGAGGAGAGACAGGAAAGAGAGTACATACAAAACTGTAGGCCCAAGAGTAACTGAATCAGCAGCTCCAGAAGCTGTGGATTTTTGTTTATACCAAATAGCGAAAGAAAGAGAAAGAAAGAAGTCTGGAGAAGTGTAGGTTTAAAGAACGAAAGCTAAAAAAACAGGAGGACGAGAGACATGAAATGAAGTCCCACCAAAAGAAAAAAGTGGGTCCGTCTTAGCCTTTAAAGACAAAGACCAGTGGGTCCTTCTTTTTAACAAAATAGACCGAGAATTAAAAAAAGAAAAACGACGTGGAAATATCGGAAAACTTTTGTTTGTTTGCTTCTTCTAACTCTTTTGGGTCCAAGTTGCAACGAGCATGACGTGGCGTCCATGCGACGTGTGGGTCCCATTTTTAATTTTTTTATCTATCGAAATGACAAATCGGGGATAGTAGCGTCCACGTGTTCCCACCTCTCCTGTCATTTCAACAATCTCTCCCCGCTCTGTTCGGGGACCCCTTCGAAATTGGGGTTACAGAAGGGACCCACCAAACCGCCGGCATCTTTCAGTCACGATTCGTCAATAATTTTATACGGCGCGTTGGTGTCGCCGTCTCAGTGACGTCATCACACCTCCCTCGTCTCTGTCAATTGTCTCGGGAACGGCGCGAGATAAATCTTAGGCCTCTGGTTGGCTGCCAAACGCAGCTTTTTTGGCAGCCACCACACTGCGCTAACCTCCCAACCTCTCTTTTTGTGTAATATATGGGTTAAAGCGTCTTTTCCTTGACATTTGATTTTTCATCGAAACACACCGCATTAATTAATGGTGCATTCGCGTTCAACAATATTAAACCAAATCTAAACCGTTCGTTCTTTTTCTTCGTAAGATCTGGGCCGCCTGTCTTGACTGCGTTGTCCCTCTCTCTACCAGATTGAAAACGACGCTGTTGGGTTCTTTCAAAAACAAATCACGACACGTATATAGCTGCGTCCCAGTTGTCAAGTGTTAGTTTTGGCATGGCCTCAGACTTTCAGCTGCCCTTTTTCTTTTTATTTCTTAATAACCTTTTCTCCCTGAAGATGATAAAGAGATAAAGGACGTTAAAAATTAGTGTTAACTTGGCGACGTGTGGGATCAACAGGAGTTTTTTTACTAAATAAGGTCCGTCCTTTTTGGGCGGTTAAAGGACCCACAGGATAAGGACCAAAGGCCAAGGGCCATGAAGGAAAACAAAAAAGTGATAAAGGTGGGGGGGTGCAATGGAGTAATCCTACACCACCCGAAATGCAAAAACTAGGACGAAAAAATAGAAGGAAAAAAAAAAAAAAGAACGGTGCAGGATTTTTTGGAAGGAGCACGCAACGTCTTCGTAGTCTGGGTTGAAAGCAACTAGACGGACACGTTGACGTCGGCATGGCTGCCGGGAAGGGAAAGGTGGTGCCTCCCCAAAATAACACCCATCGGCCATCATTCAACTGTCCAAGCCTCTGCATTTCGGTTCTGCTTAGTATCGTCCTTGGTGCAATTTTTTCTTTTTTTTTTTTTTGATAAAAATTAGGTTTGGTCATAATTTCAATCTTAGATGAATTTTGATTTTTACTTACGATTGAATAATATAAATTAAAAATATATATAAAAATAAAGTTCTTGTAGTTTGAGAATTGATTTATAAAATAATTTTATTTTCACTGCAATATTTTACAATAATTTATCTCATGCATATTCATTGCGTGATTGAAATTAATAATTAAATAATATTTAAAAATAAAAAATTATTAGAAGATGTTAAAGAAAATATTATTAGAAGAGAAAAAAATAAAAAAGTAAAAAGTTTATAACTTATTTAAAAAATAATTAAATTATTATTATAACCTTATAAATATATATATTTTTTATTTTATATAATTTTTTAATTAAATTGATACAAAATATAAAAAATTTTAAGCTATATTTTTTACTATAATTTTTACACTTTTTCGAACTTAGATTTTTTTTTTTTAATTTAAACATTAAGCTTTATGATTGCTTCTCCTTTCCCAATTTTGTTTAATTGTTTTATATGTATATATACTTAAATTGTAAATATCTATACCATATTCATAACTTCTACTTTGTCATGATGGACCTACAAATGTCAGTTGAATACGTAAGAAACATTACTATTTTATTTATATATTATTTTATCTTTTCTTTAATTATTTTCTTTTGCCATTTTATTATTATATAATATTTACGTCTTAATCAGCCGTCATTATTTGGATGATTGATAAGAAATGTCACAGCATTTACTTCAAAAAAGGCCCACTGCCACCGTTACTTTACATTTTAATTTTTCTCTTAATTTCTTTTTCTTTTTTTTTTTAATTTCACACTTCCTTTACCGTCGAGATTGAAACTTTTTTATTGAAATAATATTTTTTTATGATTTTAGGTCATATTAAAATTATTTATCAAAATAAATAATTTTTAAAATTTATTAAAACATTATAAATTTTAAAATTTAATAAAAAATTATCGTTAAATTAAATAATTTTTTAATTATAATCTCAAATTATCTAATCAAATGTTAAATTTTTCAACCTAATTGCAAAATCATTACAAAATTACTTATATAATTAAAAAATTGCCTTATAAAATAGCAATGTCCCAACATATAGGTAGGAAATCGCCTGATCAAATGGCGATTTCTCAATCACATGATGATTTTCTAGTTACATGTTGAGAAATTATCATTTGATCAAGTGATTTCTCAACTATATATCCAATTTTGTAACGATTTTATAATTGTATTGAGAAATCAGTATTTTATTTTTTGATTTTTTATAAATTACTTTGAGAAATCGAATTAGATGATTTGATATCGTAATTGAAAAGGCGATTTCCTACCTACATGTTGAGAAATCACCAAATTATTTGATGATTTTTTAACTAAATTTTAAAATTTACGATTTTTTATAGGTTTCAAAAATTAACCTATTTCAATAAATAATTTTAATACAGCTTAAAATCGTAAATAAAAAAAATTAATATTATTTTAACAAAAAAGCCTAAGGTTGGTTCACATATTTGAGCCTTCCAAAAATTCCTTTGAGATTATTAGGATGTATTGTGTCGTAGATTTTTTGAAAGGTTCGTTTTCATAGATTAAAAAAAATCGGATTAAAAGGTAATTGGAAGGTTCTTTGATTATGAGTTTAATTGATATGATCAATTAAATTGAGTGATTTTCAATCATTTATGCTTCATTGGAAAACAAGTAAAAGTCACTCATAATAATCAACTTATTAAAATATCCCTTTATAATTGAATAATGCATCTTAACATGTTGCCAATGGGTTTTAATTCAAAACCAGTAAATATATATATATATGTAAATATATATATACACACACACATATATAAAGCAAAAGATGGGAATTAAGTGTTCAAGAGAAAAATAATAACAAGAAATGTAAATCTTTAAATAAAGTTCAAAATAAAATCAAGAAAACAATTCAAATATGAAAAATAAAAAAAAAAATTCTATCACTTTATAAACTTGAGAAAAAAATCGATAATTATTTGCTGACAGTGCTTGTCATTCTCTCTCTCTCTCTCTCTCTCTCTCTCTCTCTCTCTATATATATATATATATATATATATATATATATATATATAT
>JBBYHM010000008.1:2174034-2271476 GCA_038381775.1 Adansonia rubrostipa | reverse complement strand
CTCTCTCTCTCTCTCTCTCTCTCTCTCTCTCTCTCTATATATATATATATATATATATATATATATATATATATTGCCTCTCATCCTCATTGTAAATTGGCAGACCACATTCTTCTATCATTATGACATTTATTTATGTTGTGATTATTAGTAGTATTTTTATTTTTAATTATGAGATGGGGATTCCCTTCAATCTTATTTATTTTCTCCCATTAAAGATGGTGATTGACTCCTAATTTGGACCACATCTTCTAAATAAAATCAATATCACATTTTAAGCATTATTATTATTATTATTATTAGGAAGACACTTGCTAGATATTTTTCCTCTTGATAATGGCATAAACTTGTTTTCATGTAAAATATTTTTTTTTTGGTTGTAGTTTTCTCAAAATTTTAAAATTATTAACGAGATTTTTTTTTTTGGGGCAAAATAATAGCAGTAAGGAACCAAAAATGCAAAGAGATAACAATGATAGGTTTCAAAATTTAGGAGGAAATTTGTACAAAATGGCTATATAAATTAGTGAGATTCTGAGTTAAAAAATAATATTTACTGTGGACATAATTCCATATTAACCTATGATAAAACATTGATAAAATTTTTTTTTTCACATTTTAGTCATATGAATGGATGAATTTTGAAAATAATTCTTCTTACTTTTAATCTATCACTTGAAGGAGAAAGTCTAATGTTTCATTGAAACCTATGCAAATTTTATAGTATATAAGGGGATTTACTCTTTGTTTATTATCATCCTTTAATCTTCATTTGATTCTTTCGAAGAATTGGAAATTTTCATGTTCCAATCATTGAAATGACTAGAAAATTTACCAAATCAAAATTCTTTTCGTTGTATTACCTTTAGCTGTATTATATCATTTATTCACAAATTTTTAAACCCTCCAAATTCCAAACCTATAAAATGAATCTTATAAAGTTTTAATGTTTTCGGCTATGTATTTTCTTAAACCTTAATTATTACTAAACAAAAATAGATGATATTTATCCTATATAATGATTTTTTTGAGGGGGCCATCTGCCAACATAATGATTAGAAAATAGAAAAGCAGATTATAAAGTGAAGCCCCAAACGTTTCTTATTTCCTAGTAAATCATGACAAAGCCGGACTTTCACTCGTACATGCAATTCAGTGGATTCTTGATCACCCAAAACTTTTTTTTTTTTTCTGCCCCAAGTAGACTACAATCAGCGACAAAAATGACCTATGCATAGTGAAAAACACTTTGGAAGACGGTTATACATATATTTTTATATATATATATATATTAACCTTTGTCTATAACCATTGATTAATAGGTCAAAAATAAAAAAAATTATAATTATTATAATATTTTTTAAAATTTCTTGAAAGCGATTATTTTATTAAAAAAATTTTCTAAAAAGAAAAGTGTAACAGATACTTTTAGACATCCCTTATATATATATATAGCGAAACAAGAAACAAATTACAGGTATGAAAAATAAATTTAGATATCTTTAGATCATTACCGCACTTCACTATGGAATAGGGCTTTTATAACTTTGCAGTGGGAGACACTGCACTCAAGACAAATGGAATAGGGTTTCCTTTGTTTTTTTGTTTTTTTTTCCTAATGAAATGGCCGGAAAAGTCTAATTATCAATCAATTATATTCGTACAAAAATAACTAAATCATATAGTATATAATATATATATATATATGTTAGTCATCGTCATAATGATTAGAATTTTTAAACTAATATGGCGTACAACCCACTCAGATTGGAGTGATTATTTTTCGTTGTCTACCTTGATAGTGACGCTTTGTGTTAAGAGAATAACATAATGAACAACTTAAACGACTGGTTTCACATAGTTCTGTATGGATTTGCAGCCCGCAATAATTTTTCAAAATATTTTATTGCAAAAAGAGCACTAATGTTACTAAAATGATATAAATATATTTAATTTAACAAATTATAAATATTTTAAAAATTAAAAATATATAAAATATAATTATTAAATATAAATTTTTTTAGAGAAAAAAAAAAAAGAAATCTGAATGCGAAGCAGCTTATATCATTTTTATACTAGAAACTTCTCTTATATATAACTCTTGGATTTCTAATTTTTAAGTCAGTGAGCAGATGCGCGCGGCAGAGTGAATTCGTGGCAAATACATAAGAAAAAGGCACATGCTCAAGCCACATGCTAAACAGGACCATAAATCCAAGGTTCTGTTCAATTTATGAATCTATTAACAAAAATTAGTTCTTCAAAAGCCTATCAAACAGAAATGGCCCAGACACCGCATTGTCAAAAACCCATTTTTCTTTGAAGCTTAATTGATGCCAGGAATTCCTCGGCAGGTTTATTGTTTAAAGAAAGGGATTGGGGAACTATGACACGGGAAGCTAGCTAGATAGTGGTTTAAGTCTCGGCAGCGAATATCAGGAGATAAGGTTTAAAGTAGAGGAGGCCACTCAAATAAAAGGATTGTCAAATTAAGCAATCATTACCTTATTACAAACCACAATTGCTGCATACAAAATTCTGACTCAAATTGGAAAATTATTGATGCTTTCAATCACAAAAAAGTTCCATGATTGATGAATGGCACAAATATTTGCCAAAATGCTGTACTTAAACAAATATTTTATTGCATCTTGTTCTCCATAATTTACTCCGGGCTCGAATTATTGGATCCTTGTGACCATACGCATAAAGCCCTAATCTGCCTTCTCAAAGGGCGCATGAATTAATACACACGAGCTTTAGGTGGGAATGACTCAACCTCATCATCTAATGTATTCATGTGAACCGGCCGGTAATCCAGTCTCACCTTCCCATTCTCCCAATAGCTGCAGATCAAAGTAGAATTTATGAACAATCAACAACTTGACATTCCCTTAGATTTAGACTCCCTTTAGGAACATGGTGCGACACAGCCCAACGAACTGTGGGTGTCATTTTATGACTGAACCCCTCAGAGTCCAGTCATAGACCACACCCTCCAGGGCATGGGAAACCTTCTCACTGGTCTCCCAAAGGAAGCCTTAACCAAAATAATGCTCCAATTTAGTGATTTGCATTCTTTGCATAATCTAGAAAATACTAATAATACAGAATAGATGATTATCGCTAGCAATACTAAACGTTCTTACATTCACTCTGCCGATAACAATATTTAAAACCTAGATTTATGATCAGATTCAGGGGAATAACTCTGGTTACAAATCATACAACCCCTTAATTTTATGCTTTTTACCGCAAAAAACATTCTATTGCAAGCATTGATACTAAAATGCCTCGTCTGAGCTACCTTTTTCTTACAAGCGACAAAGGTTCATATTCTATATAAAACTCAATAGTCTAAAGTCCAAACATTATATGACTGTAAAT
Organism: Adansonia rubrostipa; assembly: GCA_038381775.1. Classification (NCBI taxonomy): domain Eukaryota; kingdom Viridiplantae; phylum Streptophyta; class Magnoliopsida; order Malvales; family Malvaceae; genus Adansonia; species Adansonia rubrostipa. Next base: position 2,268,089 of record JBBYHM010000008.1, on the reverse strand, counting down.
CTGGATTAAGCTAGGTTTGTTAATAACAGAAGCCTGTTCTTAAAACAAATATGAACCTTTCTATTAATTTTGAACTCGCCTCCCTCCCCTCCACCCCCAACATAAACCAATCTACATTTTGTGTTCTTCCCAAGGGAAAGAGATCTTACCCCAATGTGTGCTTCAACCAGTTCTCATCATCTCTTTTCTGCCCAAAAAAAAAAACACTTATTGTAGGAAAGCTCAGCAAAAAGGACATAACCAAACTAAGAAAAAAAAGTAATAATAACCGTAAAGTCTTCACGGGCATGTGCTCCTCTGCTCTCTTTCCTAGCTTCAGCAGAATGCATGGTGATACAGGCGTTTATCAGAAGATTTTCCAACTCGATAGTCTCTATCAAATCAGAGTTCCTGCAAAAAATTTTAAAAATAAAGCTCATAAAACAAAATACAAGAATTATTCGATCACAAACATCCTAGTTCCAGCAATCTTACCATATTAAACTTCGATCCTTCAACTTAACTTCATGAAAACTTTCACAAGCCTTATCAATTAACTGACAACCTACAAAAAAAATACAAGAAATAAATAGGGTTTTCTCAAGTGACAACTAAATGTTAAAAAGATATATTGCTTTCAGGAACTAGGAATCTCATGAGCATCATAAAGCTAAGCTAATTACTTATTTGCCTACAAAAAGCAACAAGCGGAAGACTGAAAGGCAGGAACAAGACACATCATGGAAAAATCAAAGTGGCAAAACTAAAACATTAATGAGAAGCAACACGGGGCACCTTCTTCTAGTGTTTCCTGCGTGCGGAAAACAGCAGCATTGTTTTGCATAACTCGTTGCATATTTAATCGAATTTTTGAAGTTGGTAGGGAACCATTAGAATTTCTTATCTTGTCCAACCATGCAATTGTTTTCTCACCAGCATCTTTTTCCAAAGGTTTCTGCTTCTCCCCTGAAAATAACTCGCAAATGAATTAACATTTTGACATAAATGGCAAAGCCATTTATCTACAAAAGTTAGAATAGAACTTGCCTGGCCTATGGATCTCTGCAACTCTGTTTGCACAAGCCCGACCAAAGACAACAATGTCAAGAAGGGAATTTGCACCCAACCGATTGGCACCATGAACAGATGCGCAGGCTGCCTCTCCAGCAGCCATTAGTCCAGGGACCACATAATCTGGATCGCCGCCTCTGATGGTAACAACCTGAGAATCAAAGCAAAATGATTTACATATAGTGAGCCCGAAAATAAGCAAAAGATATGCATGGCGAAGTTAAAATCACAAATAGCTGAATATCAGACAAGATTACTTGAAGAAACTAATTGTTTAATGTTTTCATTCTCAGATGGTATAGCACACCTTTTATTTTTTTAAATGTCTATTTAGGGAGGGAAGAATGCAAATTGACTCATGTAGCTTCTCACCAATTGTAACATTTACTTCTTTTTTCAATTTTTCCTAGGAGAATATCACCGGGTTAGGTTTCCGTAAAGTACAACTAACTATGGACTTTTCCCATCCCCCTCCATGTTCTGGACACTAAGTCCTTGCCAAGGCCTTTTGACACGGGATCAGCCAGATCTCGTCTGGACTCCACATACCGACTGGTATATCAGTTATATGATCATACAGATATATATCAACATGTATTTGCTGTGTATATCTAAAATGAAGAATCAGCATGTATTTGGTCTGTGTATATCTAAAATGAATAACATGTAAATTCCACTAAGCCTCCACAATTATACATTCTTGGATATCAACAGTATTTGTTCTGAACTTCCACATCTAAATGCATCTATGCATATGAATATCACACCTCTCCATGGTGATTTGTTGGAATTCCACCCATGTTGTAATGTACAGTAGGCAAGACTGGGATGGGCTCCTTTGTAACATCCACACCAGCAAAAATTGCCGCAGTCTCAGAGATACCTGGAAGCCTCTCCTTGAGCACCTCTGGAGGCAAGTGATTCAAGTGGAGATAGATATGATCCTTCAAAGGTCCTATTGGATATAAGTATCACAGTTAATAATTCTGGAGTCATGGGAAGATTCAAATTATTTAGCACGTAACTGGTAATTCTCTGCATCACATAACAGTAAAAACAAGCATATATTTCTTATGGCATGAACACCTACAAATGAGTCCGTCCAAAACAATATCTAAAACTTCAAAGAAATAGGACTAAACAATCAGATAAAATGACCAAAAAAAAAACCAAATATCTACTCCAAACCACAAGTGCCATATTGCAATAACTTACTGCTTATCTGGCAATTCCATATACACTCCCTAGGGAAGAAAAACATAGATGACACTGGATTCTAGGAAATAGAAATGTCAGCAATGAGGAGATATTCATACCTACACCACGACCTTCCCTGATTTCCATAGTCATAGATCTGGAAACAACATCCCTTGAAGCAAGATCCTTAGCTGTAGGGGCATACCGTTCCATAAAGCGTTCACCTTCACTATTTCTAAGAATACCACCTTCACCACGAGACCCTGCAAAATTGCAGATGAAAATTAGAAATGAACCCTCTTAACTTCAAATAAAAAAGAAGTGCAATTAAAACTAAATTCAAAAAGCAAAGGCATAATAACTTTCTATATCAAGCAACTAAAAATCAACCCGAAACACTGCTCTTAATAAGTAGTTGAATAAGTACAAACCTTCAGTGATGAGACACCCAGCCCCATAGATTCCGGTTGGATGAAATTGCACAAACTCCAAATCCTGTAGGAAGTATACATCAAAAAAGGGGAAAGAACAGATAAAGAGATTGAAGAGAAAGAACTAAGAAAGCAACTCCAGAAAAGCAATTTCAAGGTTATAAAAACAGAAGAAACCTGGAGGGGAAGCCCAGCACGTGCAACCATAGCATTGCCATCACCAGTGCATGTGTGAGCTGAGGTTGCAGAAAAGTAGGTTCTACCATATCCCTGAAAGAAACAGACAGCAAAGGAAAAGGTTTCCTTTATTCAATTTGATCATTTATTTTGAATAAAAAATTAAAAAAAAAAATCAGGAATAAACACAGTACCCCAGTGGCCAGAATTGTTGAAGCAGCCTGGAATCGATGTAGTGTTCCATCCTCCATGTTCAAAGCTATCACTCCCTGGCAGCTTCCTGCACAAGGCATAAATAATCAACAAAAGTTATCCATATTACATAACAAACAAGAATGAACAGAAATTGTTTCTCAAAGGTCCAAAGAAAAATGTATAAAAAGTAAGGTGACATGTTCATCAAAATGAAGAAAACAAGTAAAGCCCAAAATTAGGGACAACTAAACACAACAAGAGATGATAAATATGCCTCACCTTATGTAACCAACACAAACAAAAAGTACTATCATATCCAATTAATGAGAAAATCTTAAGTTTCCCCAAGAACCTACCATCACTATTCATCAACAGATCCAAAGCAAAATATTCCACAAAGAATTGGGTATTATGTTTCATAGCTTGGCCATAGAGAGTGTGCAATAGAGCATGCCCCGTTCGATCAGCAGCACATGCACAACGATAAGCCTGTCCACCTGGTCAAGATAGGAAATGCCAAGAAGCCAAGATCAGAATTCTATCACTAATCATTTGAGCCAATTATCAAATTCGTGTAATTGTACCTTTTCCAAAGTCAAGGCTTTGACCACCAAATGCTCGCTGATATATCTTCCCATCTTCTGTTCGAGAAAAGGGCAGCCCATAGTTCTCAAGTTCAATCACGGCTTTTGGTGCCTCCCTGCACATATATTGAATTGCATCCTGATCACCTACAATAATACGCCCTCTCTTTAGTTAAAGCAGAAAACAAAAGGGAAAAGATTGTTAAAAAGGTAGTTCAAAGCACTATAGAGGTGCAAGTAAAATAATAGTTTAATGCAATACAGGAATGTATGTGCAAAGCATGGTCCTTATTTCTTTGTTACACAATCATTTAGGATCAGTAGTTTAATTAGAGTTTAAGGGGAAAAAAGGTCAACAAATGTGGTAGTCATTTCAATGAATGCAGGGCGATATAATAAACTATTTCAGGCAAGGAAAAAGTTTACTTAAGGTAAACATATAATTTTGCTGAAGAAGTGATAGCCGATTAAAAAATGAACTATTCTTAAACCGCCAAAGATCAAGTAGAAGCATATGCTTAAAGACATTCCATGTACAACCTACAAAATCAAAAGATAAAAGTTCAATTAAATCATGTACCTAACCAATCACTTCCTTTAACTGTGTCATACATGTGCCATCGCCAGTCATCTTCAGTCATATTCCCCAAAGCAGCATTTATGCCACCCTGATCAGAAATGTCAAGACAGATAGGTGAGACAGTAATCTCTAAATGGAGTTGAAAAACAAACAGCAACATTGACAAAAGCCATAACCTTTCTACAGACTGTGCGTTACACACGTAAATAAACAATGAATCTACTTTAACAGAATGATCCACTTTTCAAATGAAAACAAATTACTAACAACAATGTGGGGAAGTGCAGAATGTCTTATAAAACATATCGATACAAGAAATTCAAGTACCCATGTATTACACTTTAAAATGCAAAAAACACAAATAGATCACAATATGAAAAGCATAAGAGTGCCAGTTGATAGTAAAAATTTATAGTTTTGGTTATAAGAATGATTCTAGTAAACTTCATGTTCAGTCTTGATTGGACAAGAGAACAGCAGCTACTATGCAACCCAACTATCTGTGCTGAGAAAGGAAACAACAGCAAAGAGACAAGTATGATCCACATAAAACCGCTAAAATCATAGAATCAATATACCCATAAAAACTGGAATCACGGATTCCACCTATACATGGTCCTTGGACACATGCATGCCCTGAATAATAAGCACGAGCATCACTATCAGTCAATAACACCAAAATAGTTTTAAACCTGAGCTGCAACAGTATGCGAACGAGTTGGGAAAAGCTTAGTAATGCAAGCAGTATTAAATCCATGCTCTGAAAGACCGATGGCTGCTCTCAGCCCTGCACCACCAGCACCAACCACGACCGCATCATACGTATGATTCACTATCGTATATGGGGACTCATTTTTTGGCCAAACTGTATAAGGGGCTTCACCCTGCAATAATCGCAAATGTTCACCATAAAATCCGTTTTGTTCAATTTTTATAACAACTATATAAATTCTTTAAAACTTTAACAATCAGAAGAACAAATAATACCTAACAACCAATCGAAAATATATGCTTTTTGCATAACCGCAGCTAAAGTAATCAAGATGGGTAGAAAATCACGGAAACTTATCCAACTAGAAAAAGATATTAAATAAGATTAAGTTCCGTATGGCATTTGTTTCCACAGTGAATTAGCAAAAGTCAACTAAATGGAGCTAAATTAAAGACGATTTAAGGAAATAAGGCGTCGATTCTATAGATTCTTTTCCTTTGCTGCATTCTCTCAGCAGCCAAACAGCCCGATCACTTAAAAAATTCAAATTACATATCAGGTAAAACCAATCTGAATCTACAAAAAAAAAAAGATCCAGTAACCGTGAACAAAAAAAAAAAAAGAGGAAAACATAAAAAAGCAAAACAGCTTTAGCTTTTCAAATCAGAAAGAGAAAGGAAATAAAATCCAAAAGAAATAGTTCAAAATCCCTAGAATTAAGGGTAAAAAGAAGGAATCATACAGCATCGGTGGAAAAGAATCTGGAAATGTGAGATCTAAAAGAGTCACTGGCAACTGATCTCTTCGAATATGGAACTCGAAGGCTACGAGAAACGCAGCGCCACATCTCCGCCGGCTTTATCAAAACTTTGTTCGATACGTTTTATTTGTCTTCTTCTTTTGTGAGTTATGGGAGTATGGAAGGCGTGAGGTTAATTTTTTATAAATCTGCTGAGAGTTGTCATCGGAGAAGAAGAGAGTATATAAGGATGCAATATGCTGTTACACTTAACCTTTGTTCTTTAAGATAACTACCGAAATGCCACTCCAGTTGCATTTTATGAAATTTTTTGTGGAATATATAAGAAAATCGGGGAATTGCTTATTGGATTTTGTCGAGAATTAATAATTTAATTTGGATTATTAGTTGTTTACATACAAATAAGTGAAATGGCAACTTTCGATATAAAAAAATCAAAAATAAAAAATGCACTGAGTAAAAATTTTCTTAATTCAACTCGACTCAATTTAAATAATAAAATTTATATTTACTTAAATTTAATTTATTAAGTTTAAATTTTTTTAATATTTTAAATATGATAAATATTAAAATATTTCCTTTTTTTTTTTCTCAAAAAGTGAGGCGAAGGTCAACGGTTGAAGGCTCATGTTTAGCTGAGCTTAAACCAAATTACGTGGGGGGTGGGTCACGGATCAAATGACCCAAATGGCTCCACGTAGGAGAAGCAAAAGGGAGGTTCGCGCTGGCGCAGTTTCCAGCCACGACGGACCTTTTGGCTGGAGACAGCAGCCACGTTGCCTCCACCCTCACCATTTAACATGTAAACAAATTCCAATTTCATTTGATTTGATTTCTTCTATTACTATAAAAGGGAGTATGGGAAAGAGTTGAAATCTTGCACCTACAATTTGCAGGTATTTTACGCCTTCATCCAAATGGAGCACTTGTCCCTTAGCCCTTTAAAGCCTAAAAAAATGGGCTAATTGGATCTTCATAGGTCATTTCAGTTTAGCCCAAAGTGTTTGAAATAATGCAGTTAAGGTGGTGGAACTGAGCAAAAACGGTCCCTTGCTACTATGGATGTTTGTTAACGGAAAATTACACAAACAAGCAAAAAGACAGTTCTAATATTCCATCTAGTTTTCATAATTCAATCTGAAATCTGAAGCAAGAAGACTGAAATTCCATATATATATATATATATACACACACATATATATATATGTATGTATTGTAAACTAGATCACCAATAAACAATTAATGACATCAAGTTTCGGGTATATTAGATGAAATCAACAAGATTATGAATCTTATGCTATATACTCTGTAACAATATTGCTCCTCAAGGAATTTAAGTATATTGCTTTCATATAGCCACTTGAAGCTGTCAAATTGCCATCTCCCTTGCCGATGCAATCTAGAATTGGCTTCTTCTATTTTAATGTTCTCTCTCTCTCTCTCCCTCCACTTGTTCTCCTTTTTATAGGAATATTGATGTTTTGTTGTACACAGAATACTAAATAATGAAATTTCCTGCAACCCCAGACTTCTACAGGCAAATGACTGGATAAATAATGGCCGGATGTTTAAAAATGCGGGCACATCCTCAAACAAGAGCTCAAAAAAAGAAAAAGGAGAACAGAGAAGAGCAATCGTACATAACCGTGCAAATGGCCGCAAATCTGTTTGATTTCCTAATCTTGACAGCTGAAAAACATCAATTCATAGATCCAAACATTGAAATTGACATCAAGATGACCATTAGCTTAAATTCTAAATTTTTGTTGCTAAACAACTGATTAATCAATAATCAACGTTTCTATTTCTACGTTGTAGTTTTACCGCCGACATTTACAAAATTAGCTCTCAGACATTCCAATTATCCACAGTTCAAATAGAAAAGAGAGCTTTTCTTTTAGAGCTATTTTTCAGCTCTCAACCTCAAAAATCAAAAAGAGGTAAATAAAACTCTGCATCGATAAGATGTACCATTTAACTGTTGAGGGTTGACAGCATGCCTCCGGTACCAGTTGGCAGCACAACCTCCCAACCAGGACCTTTGAGTGGAACAGCTTCAGCACAAGGCTTGGCCTTCTCTTCATCACTAGTATCAGTGACAAGGTCACTGCGATCCAGAAGCCTCTCCAGATCCTCATCACTAATATCTGTCTGAATCATCTTGTCCTCGGCAGTTTCTTCATCCCGGAGTAGTGCCAGTAGATCTTCTTCCTGAAATTTTTACTCTTCAAATCATCTACAACCTTACATAATACAACTCACAAGGCCGATGGATTTGCAAAAAATCCAAGAGCTGGCAGGTAATTAAAGGAATGGATGACAAAACGAACCTCATAGTGATCGTTACTAGCTTTCCGTTCTTGATGAAACTGCCCTTTTCCAATCACCACATGTTCTAGCTTCAACTTACTATAAGCTCTTTTCAAAATGCGACACTGTTAAAAAAAACTGCTTTCAGTTTCTTCTCAATCTCAATGCCAGAAGAAAACTTACCACAAAAGTCCACATATGGGGAAAAAAAAAAAAAAAAAAAAGTGCTACACCTCTACGGATTGCGCTGTTGCAAGTCTATAAACATGAACAGGTTTGGTTTGTCCAATCCGATGACATCTATCCATGGCTTGCAAATCCATTTGAGGGTTCTGCGATAGAACAGGCAACATAATGAATTAGGTTTTAAATCCATTAACATTTCAGGAACTGAAGAACAAATAAACAAGGAATGAGAACGACTAAATACCCAATCACTATCATAGAGTATACAGGTATCAGCTGCAGTCAGGTTGATACCAAGGCCACCTGCCCTTGTGCTGAGAATAAATATACTACAATTGCTGTTCACATCATTGAATTCCTGGATCTATTTGCATTAAAAAAGAAAATTGCTGGTTAATAAATAAAATTAATAAGAAATCTGATACTGCAGCATGAAGCACATCCGGGCAAAGGATCATAACTAAAGCGATGAAAAACTAATGGACTTCTTCAGGGACGCTTTTGGCTATTTTGCTCTAAATAGAGACCAAAATATGCAGATCAACAAATTTCTGCGCATAACAAGTGCATTTGCTTTAATCTGGTTTCAATTTTCAGATAAATTGAGAGAACTAAACAAAAAATTAAAATGAATATATAATATTCATGGATTTCGTACATACCTGTCTTTTCCTTTCTTCCAATTTCACATGACCATCAATCCTACAAACTTCAAATCCCTTTTCACTAAAATAGTAATCCATTATATCCAGAACCTTAGTCCACTGGCTGAAGATGAGAACCTGTTAACAAAGGTCAGAGAAAATGAGTAGTTAGCTTTACAACTTATATAAAGCAATGGAAAAACATTTAGATTAAGAATGCTTATAACATACTTTGTGTTTACGCTCAAATAACCGAGTCAACAACCGGTCAAGCAACTGAAATTTTCCACACTGTTCAACAATCTGCTCTACAGGAGGATATAAATCTGTCACACAACAAGAAAACAGTGTAAATGGAGCTGCCAAGCATTCTTTAAGAGCCAGTTTTCAAGCATTTTAACAAGGTACATGATCCATCAAATGCAGATTCTAGGAGATCAGGATGGTTGCAATTCTTCCGAAGCTGAATCATCAAATTGTTAAGCTTCCCTTTCATACCACGCCCTGCAATATTGCAAAGGTAAATTATCATACAAAACTCAATTGAATACAATGCAGAATGCTTATAATTAAGATTTTGAGTTTATCTATCAGTGAAGCGATAGATTTTATGAATATCAATCTCTTCGTTCCACTGCCTTTTCCTAGTTCTCTTAATGCTACTTCTGCAATCAAAAGTCAAAACTGATCTCATACCTGAGTCACCCTTCTCTTGTAGATAGCCTTCCAAAGTTTTATTAAGCAAATGATCCTGGAAATTTCTTTGATGCTCAGTCAAGGAAGCATATAATATGATCTCTTTTTTACGAGGAAGCATCTGCTCCACATCAGCCTTCATTCTTCGAAGAAGGAAGGGGCGCAATATAGCATGGAGTTTAGCTACCACCTGCAGGTAAAAAAATCCAAGAATCATACTTAATTTATAAAATGTTGTTTGAGGGTGGGGAAGGATCAGTCAGAAAGATACATACTTGAGCCCTTCGTTTCTCTTCCATTTCTTCTTTTGACACTTCACCATTACTTTTTACCGAAAAATCAAACCTAAATGTTTAAACCACGTCATAAATGAAATGGCAGTGAGACAAAGCAGCAAATCCCATCCGGGAAAAGAAAAATGCACAAAGATGAATATTTCCCATCAATGATAAAAAACCCTGACAAAGGAATACCATAACATGCTTCCAGAAGATTTCAATGAAGTAGAAGGCCACAGAGCATTTCCAAACTTCAATGTTTTCCAAGTAATCAATAGTACCAGAGAGCCAATATTTTCAGGATGCACTCACATTAACATTAAAAATCAATATAGTATGCTAACTTAGTAATCATGGAAGAATAAGCCTATGATTATAAATTTTACATGGCAGAATTACTAGAGGTGGAACCTTGACAACGTAATGAGTAAGCATATTTGTGAGTAACATATATTACTCTTAAGGGTTGACTAACAAAAAGATTAAGCACCCTACCATGACTCAAATTCTTCATGAGACTGAAAAATATCGGGCAAAATGAAATTCAACAAGGACCATAGCTCCGCCAAATTGTTCTGCAGAGGTGTTCCGGTTAAGAGGAGCTTATTGCCAACATGCAAGTGTTTCAACTCTTTCACTAATTTGCAGTTGAAGTTTTTCAATCTGTGCCCCTAGAAGAAAAAGGATAACAGTTAGGATGGATAATTTGCCCATGCACAAGTCTCAAGCTTTCACATATATATAAGTACAGCCAGAAGAGTTAGCCAGGGTATAGACTATCCAGGGCAAAAAAACTAACCTCATCAACCACAACATATTTCCACTCATAATGCCTCAAACATTTCCTTGCATCAGACATTGCCATCTCATAAGAAGTAACAACTATTGGAAACTTAGGGCCAATTCCTTTAGGCATGTGCTTCCTACGGATCTCATCCCTTTGTTTCTTGTCTCCATGATAAATAATTGCATCCATCGAAGGCACAAACCTATTTAAAAATAAAAGAGAGGGGCGGAAGAATTAAACAATGGAATTTGATTTATGCTTGTTTACATGAAACACATTGAATGATTTCACCTTGCAATCTCATTTATCCAATTAGAAAGAGTTGAGAGAGGAGCAATAATCAAATAGGGCCCATCCATCCCATTTCCCTTCAAATGTGCAAGAAATGCGATAGTTTGAATTGTCTTTCCAAGACCCATCTGATCTGCCAGGATCCCATTCAGCCCATTTTGCCATAAGGAGATCAACCACTTAACACCTTTGAGCTGATATGATTTCAATTTTCCACCGGTCAACAATGGTACAAGTTCTCTCTGCTCTTTCTCAATTTTTTCCTCCTCAGTCAGGCTTGCATTATCAGTTTTCTCAGCCTCCCCATCTTTAGATCTTGTAAGCATTGCAGCAACTGCCCTCTTGACCTTCCTCTGGAAAAAGATATCACAAAAGTAGTGGCTTAATACAACCCAAGGTTACCAATTAAATTAGAAGGATCACAAGATTATCAATGGATCAGAAACATAAAAACTGCAAACCAAAAATGTTCTCAGAAAAGCTATTATCATGCAAGAATTATTGAGTTAAATCAAACCGTCATCCAGCAATAGGAGCACTGAATAATTTGTAAGTTTTATAGGACAAGCCAAGCAATAACAGAAGAAGAAATTAGGCATACTGAATTCAAGTCAAAAAGCAACAAATATAGTACCTAACAAGTAAGAAACAAACATAACTAATTATGTGCAAAATGATCACTGCATTACAGCAAATTTATCATATGTTGCCATTCCATATTGATAGGGTCAATAAAGCAGAAAGAATACATTGTTGTACTGGTTAGCAGCTCTTCTTTTTGAACCTCGACCTTTCTTTGTCTCAGCATCTTCAGGCTTGGGTACATTCTACCAATATTATAACAGATAATAAGAAAAATCAAACAAATTCAAATTGTAAAAAAAATATATGTGAAAGAAAGGTGAGAGGGGAATACAAATGTGATGTCCTCCATCTTTTCAAGCAAAAACTCTGAGTACATCTGGGTTTGCGTCAAAAGCTCATCCAATCTAGTAAACTGAGTGTCATTCAAGTGCACCTCTTCAGGCTCCTCTTGTTTTGTCTCCTCTTTCAACCGAGCTTCCATTAGCTTTTCTTCCTCCTTGATCATAGCCTCTGATAAAAGAGAGGTATCTCCATTTTTGGGATCTAGAACAGTTTCCTTGTCCAACTTAATGATTTCTTCTTTGCACTTCTCCTTCAGTTTTGTGAGAATAACAAAATTATATTAGGAAAAAAAAAGGAAGCTTATGATAAATGTTTTAACATCAACCTGAATGCATCTAGCATCTTCAACATGCTAATCTTAGACACAACTGTAACTTGGATCTGAAATATATTCCATTCTTACGTCAATGCATAAACAGGCTTCCTTACAGAATCCAAATTTTTACGATCATTACCAGAATTAGTTTCATTTCATTTTCCTCAAATTCCTAGCTTTTATTTCTGTGGTTCAACTTATCGAACACAAGTCTATAAACCTAAAATATTTAGAACTTTTAAACTATGAAAGAGCAAAATAAAAGTGTGAAGAACGCTTTCATAGAGACAAGTGATAAAATACATGTACATAAAATTCCTAGGAGTTGCTAAAACATTTTTAAAACAATCAAAACAACGTTATTTCTTTTATTAATCCTCAAAAAAAAAAAAAAAAAAAAAACTACAAATGACATAAAGATTTACTTTTAAGAAACCTAATGGAAGATTATATCTGAAACTTTCTGTCTTCCTTTCAACTTTTCTGTCGTCAGTCATTTTTTAAGTTTCCCAACGTAACAACTTCACCTATCATTTTCCTTCATTATCTCAAGAACCAAACAGAAGCAGGGAAAATATCATTAAAACCTTAGCAAAACAGAAGTTAGCAGGAAAAAAAGGGAGAGATAAAGTGTAGCGAAACAAACCTCGTCTTCAAGAACTGAAGTCGGAGATTCAGCAGAAGCGTCATTTTCCTTTCCATTCTCGACCCCCATTTTCAAACCCTAAAAGTCCCGACAGCAAAAAAAATTTTAAAAATGAATAAAACAAAGAAAAAATCAAATTCTAAGAGATTAAACATATGAAATAAAGCTTTAGTTTCATCCGAAATACAGAAAACCACCCTAGGGCTTTCGATCGTTGAACAGAAACTGATACGATTCCAATAGGTAAAAGCACGAAATGCAAACAAAGAACCTGACATACAGTGAAAGAGCTTCCACTTCCAGCCAGAAATCAGAGAGAATCGGAGGACGGAACCGTCGAAAAGGAAGAGCGAGCGGAGCAGAGCACAGAACAGAAGAGTAAATGAGAGTCTGAAGGGTTTTTGGAGCAATTAAATTAAAAATTAAATTTTCATTTTTATTTTTTTATTTATTTTCTAATTGACTGTCTCAATCGGTTTGGGCGGGAAAATGAAAGTTGACAAATGCCCCTAAAATTCTGCAATATTATAAAACTAGATTAAAATCCTTTCGCCATTCTTTGAAGGGTATATCAGTAAATGTGTAATTCCTCCAGGCCTTGAGTATGTGGCCCTCACTGGTAGGCTATGGGTCCCCAGAATTGAGGCATGTTTGTCCCTCCCACTATGATTTTCCTTCTTTTTTTTGGGGGGGGGTGGTGGGGTGGTGAGGAGGGAGAATTTCGAGGGACGATGTGGGATTTTCAACCCTAGAATGATTTGGTTTGTTTAATTTCAAAGTTTAAAATAAATTATTTGATGAAAAATTATTTCACCGTAATTTAAATTAGTAAAATTATATTTATTTTTAATATTTTAAAAGCTTTAAAAAATAATATATGATATTTTTAAATTTTAAAAATAAAATTAAAAAAATTATTCTATTAATATATGGAAAACAAATTTTTAATCGATTTAACTTAAAAATTTTACTTGCATTGGTAAATACTGATACTATTAAGGTAAAGTTTTGAGGGACTACACGTGTAACTATTGATAATAAAAGATTTTGCTTGTAACTTTTAACTAATAATCAATAACTTTAATCGAGTAACACATGCTTACGTAAGATACAGTAAAAAATATTAAAAATTAATATAAAAGATTATTAATTTCTTAAAGTTGCTTGCAAGAATTCAAACAAAATGCGGTCGAACATGGTTTACTGGCAGGGACTGGCACAGCTTCTGGTTTATTAGGAGCCATAGCAAAATAAGATGCCAGCTGTAAGAAGAAGATTATGCATAAAGTGAAATAAGAAATCACTGTCTACCAACATATATAAAATCCCAGATCTTTGGGTGAAAAATAATTGACAGAATAGTTGAATTTTGAAGTCCCGAAAGCTCAGTGCAGTGTAAATGAATTTGCTCTCTCTGCTGAGAAATTCCACTTGCAGAAGAGCCCCAGAAGGAGGGAACTTCAAGACAGCTTGCAGAGGTTTTCAAATCCCATGTAGTCTTCATTTTCTAGCTTTTCAACCATATCAGCAATGCCAACTCCACCTGGTAAAAACAATTTTCATGGAAAATTTTGGTCAGGTTTTTACCATTTTTCAGAGATTCAAATTTAAGTGACTTACTTTGCAAGGTAAGTTTCAAGAAGCTAGAGGAAGCAAGAAATCGTTGTACCTAAACTGATTGCACTGATAAAGATCGTCAAAGCTAGTATGAAGATGATTATTGATGCTCTTCCGAGAAGTGCAATGATCTTTCTGACTACATGTTGGCCAGTGAAGGCAGCAATTGTTGCTACTAGAACGAAATAAGCAGCTGCAGGGGGCGGGGGGGGGGGGGGGGAATGGTAATATTGAAACTTCAAGGCTGATGAATTTAATGGTCAAATTTTAGATGTTAATTGTAATTGCAACTTACCATATGGGACCGGGAAACGATTGAGAAGATAATATTGTACAACTGACATTGAGGAAGAAAATACCATAGAGAAGGTTGATGTCGCACTAGCTACCTGCACAAAGCATGTCAGTACTGTCAAACTCGGTTATTCGTGCTGCCATTTTCACAAGGATCAGAGCTTGGATCATATATGTTTTTTCAGCTTCTTTTGCATTCATACTTAGATTTTGGGTTGTTTGAGTTAGTATTGACAATTTTCTCTTAATTCCAACCTACAATCTGCCTCTCACCGTGCATTATGAGGTCCTTAACAATGGTCTTCAAGGATGGGGTGCTTGAAGATTTACCATTATTTCGATGGATCCTCGGAATCACTAGTTTAATCAGTGTGAAGAGGAATTTCTGACAAAAAAATTTTGAATAATGGTAAATTTGTCTGATAATACACTATGTTTTATCATGTTTAATAATTTCTTGGTAATGGTACTAGTTAAGTATACCTGAGGAGGAATTCCAAGTTCAAGGAATAGAGGACCCAAGATGAAGCCACCTCCCAGTCCTAGCAGACCGCCAACCATGCCGGCTGTAATGCCACAGGAGCAGTAAAAAATAATCTGATATATCTTCCAATTTGTGACTTCCTTTCCTTTGGATGCAATCACCCTGGTTCCTTTGTACAGGCATATGGCTTCAAAGAGTGTGACAGAGGCAGCAATGGGTATCTATCGAACAACAAAGCTATTTGAGTTGAAGAGATTTAGCCCCAAGAATCTCTTGATTCTCTGATTTTTTTTTTTTTTTAAACTAGTGCTTTCTCGAGCTTTATTTAATCTAGAATTTCTAGTTTCTACCTGCAAGGAGTTCACAATCCAATATATGATTGAGCAAGTTGGAAGATATTCCTGCGTAAACAAACATGTGGATGACATTTAGCAAAGAAAAGAATAACTTCAGATGGAGAATTCTAAAGCAGAGATAGGGTGATTTCACAAACTCATCGATGATCACGGACTATTAAAAGATATAAGATCGTCCGGATCATCAAAAGAACCGATCTAGACTAATCGTTCTTGTGATGTTACTGACAAGATTAGCATACCTTAATAATCTGAACAATAAGAAAACCAATCCACACGTAGACAAGCAGCGACAACTCTTTCCAATATATGTTTTGCAGTAGAGGTACCTGCAATTGAATAAAACAGCAATAGCGAACTATAACAGTGATAAGAATAACATTGTGATAGACAAAGAGTATTATTGTATGAAATCAAAATGTTCTTGAACTTACTTCATCAGCTGGCAGGTTTCCCGGGCCACTTGGTAGCGGTTTGTAGTCTTGTGAACCTCCATCTGCAATTCTCAGAGTTTAGGAGAATTCATTTGCAAAAATTTTCAATTGACATAACGAAGTTCTTTTAGCAGTAGGCACTCACCAGCTAGTTTGGACTCCTCTGCTTCCAACTTGGCTGCTTCCTGAAAATACAATCTCAAAAATCCTCATTAAAATCTTATACCAAAGGGAAGTAATCCATGGAAAACTTAAGAGATTATCAAGTGAAAAATTCTACCTTTTTCATCATTGTCTCTCTCTTCCATGTATCTATACCTTTGAATAAGGCTTTAGTCGATGTACCTGGCATCGATAAATTTATGCTTCTATATCAGAGGAAACCATGTTACTTGTATCACGAACTCAACGGGATGAAATGGTGTGAATGATTCCACGTATTTGAAATCATGCTCATGCCATATCATTGGCTCACCATCATTGATCCTTGACTAATTGAGGAAAGCTAATATTGAATTTGTACTAGAACTAGAAAAGACCAACAATGGAAACTAAATTGAATTCCAAAAATTATGAATTATGTTGTTCGTATTACCAATGAAGAGGATGATAAGCAGAACTGTGACCATCCAATCAGCAAACAGGACATTTAAAGCAACTCCAATGCTGATTCCGAGCATAAGCATGGGCTGGAACAACAATGCCAAATCATAATCTATGAGGGGCATTTCCAGTGTTGGGTGCCTAAGTCTCAGGTTATAATATACTGTTGATCCAGCTGCACCCATGATCATACCTGCAATCAGAAAACCCTTTGTTGTATACATATGATTAAATAAAGACTACACTAAATATTCAGAGGATTCTGCAAAAATCAGCCTAAAAGCTCAAGCTGACAATGTTAATTATGTTATGGTCATGCCTGCAGCAGACATACTATTAATAAGCATGTTTTAGTTTGTTACTCGGACTCAGATATGAGCGTCAGACATAGGTATGTTCAAAATTTTCAAGATTTTCATGTATTTAGATCATATCCCCTAACCATGCCTGAATGTGTGCCGAACACAAGTACTTCAAAAAAATAAAGAGTCAAGCAACACAAGTATAGCATACTAGTACATGCATGCATGTATATATATCGCATAAGTAAAAACATATTTCTTGAAAACAAAAATAAAGGCATGCGCATATTTCAGCAAAGCCGAAACTCACACTTGGAAATGGCAGTGGAAGATTTGGGGTCGAAACCTATAATGAGAGAGAGCATTGGAACAAAAATTCCACCACCTCCAACCCCACCAACGCTACCCAAAGCTGCACCAAGGAACCCAACAATTGTTCCCACAACTATTTTCCAACCGAACTTCATCTCCTGCTCGATCAATAATTTAAATTCCAATATCAAACAAAAGTAAACAAAACTTGAAACAATTAATGACCCAACAAACAGATTGAAAAATCAACATCAGCTGTTGCATAAGAATGCATCTATGTTATATTGCTTCGACTCTTTATTTTTCTCAAGATATCAGTGTCCGACGCAGATTCAAATATGAGTATGGGACCCTCCAGTGCTCTAAGTTCAATACATACCCGTATCCCACGTTTACATCTAAGTTCAAGTAACGTGCATCAATTTGAAAAGGTTTCAAAACTTTTCCTCTTCTTGATGTACAACAAGCAGGAAAAAAAAAGCGGCTAACAGCTAACTCACCGGCCAGACAGGTTCATAGGCAGACTTGCCACCTTGCCAGAGGAAGTTGACTACCCTAACAAGAAATCCTTGTGTTTTATCCTCTTCTTTTGAAACATCTTGATTCCATTTGTCTTTCAATAATCTGTCTGCAATTCCCACATTGCTCATCATGACAAGAACCAGTAAGACTATCCATGCTATGACTGCCAACCCTCTTCTATTCATCTGAATTTCAGCCATTTTGGCTACTGCACTGACTTGTTAGCAAAAAGAGGGAGAGAGATTCTATGAAATTAACAAATTCAAATGAAAAACTTGGCCCAACTTTAAGTTTACTCAATTTTCTTCTTATTCCTCTAAGCTACCAAGACAGTGGCTTGCAGAAATGGAAGAAAACTAGAAAAATATGAAGAAATAATGAGTTCACTCCATTGGTACCTTCCCTGTTGTCTACATTTATAAATCTCTCCCTCTTACTCCTTCCCTATTTTTTACCCAATGTCACAGTTCTTTTTTAAATAATTTTTAACTGTTTTTAACCATAAACAAGAACAGGTAAGAAAAATATATATATGTATATATTCATTCATTTATTTTCGGATACTACTAATTCTTTGTTTGTATTCTGTTTTAGAATCCACTGGCTGTCCCCTCTGGAATCTGTACTAGCCAATGCTGTTGTAAAGTTTTTAAACATTACATCTCTTTAGAAGTTTTCACACTTTGAACCTTGAGTAGCTTATGGATATATTCCTTACAACCCACCAATAACAATTTCTTAAAATTTCAGAAAAAGAACAGCATCGCATTTTTGCCACGTAATTTCATTTTTCTTGAAGTATTTTTATTTACGTGTTTAACATATTTTCGGATATAAATATAAACTATGGCCCTTAAAATATAAAAATAAATACATAAATAAATAAAATTGAATATATCAATATTGGGTCCATAAGGTGCAACATAGATAAAAATGTTTTAGCAAATAAATACATGACTGAGTTTCAAATAACGTCATTCCCTGTTATTTTGCTCAAAAAATTTATCATATTTAT
Organism: Adansonia rubrostipa; assembly: GCA_038381775.1. Taxonomy (NCBI): domain Eukaryota; kingdom Viridiplantae; phylum Streptophyta; class Magnoliopsida; order Malvales; family Malvaceae; genus Adansonia; species Adansonia rubrostipa. The sequence continues at coordinate 2,249,383 of JBBYHM010000008.1, read as the reverse complement.
CACTCCTTTTTAGCTATTTCCTTGGTTGTTGTGACAGTGGCTGATACTAACTAAAACAAAGCTAATCCAAATCAGATCCTATCCGTACTAAGTTTACACTGCAATGGAAGCTTCATGGCTGCTTCCAAACTTCTTTTCCATTGGTTGAAAAGAACAAAAGTAAAAAAAAAAACAAAAAGATGTTTCCCAAATGATTTTAGGTAACTAATTACTTACTCAAACTATGTTCTTCCATCCCAATTTTAATGATATTTTAAAACTTTTTCTCCTATATTCTGCTTCCAATTTTTTTTTCAGGCAACTAATTATGGGTTAAAGAAATCACATCACTTTGGCCTTTCAAAAAGAGTAATAATTAATAATTAATAATGTGATGTATGTTATTTAAAGTTTTCACAATTTTTAAAAATATTAGTGTTGGTATTTTTGTTAGACAATATTCAGAGATGATTATAAAATATAATTTTAAAAAGAAAAATTAAGTATATTTGTATTGAATATATATCCATCATTGACATTTATCCCGAATCCGAGTAAGTGAACTGATCGCAAGCAAACGATGGAAAGCTAAAACAGAACAGCAAAGGCAAGCAAGTCAGGTTTGGAGGAAACTTCTCAGAAGGAGCATATTCAAGTTTTGAAACATTTTAGTACGAAACAAGAAGCAATAATAACCATATTCAGGTTATAGTAAAAAGGGTTAGCCCACTGAGTCTTAAGGCTTCGGGGGGTACAGCTTAATTTTTGTGCTGAATTTACGGGAAATTCATGAAGCTTCCTTCATAGCTGCTGCTTCAATCCATCTTGGCTTCTTCTTGCACCTGTTTTATACTAAGAACTTCCAAACAAACCCTCCCAAGCATTTTCTTTCTTCAGTTTTATTATATTTATTGTCTTTTGCTGGTTTTGGAACTTCCTTACTTCTTTGTGGTCAAGAAAGCCAGCTTCACTGTGACATTAAAACCACCTGTTTTTTAACGTGTCTAAGGCCCCATTTAACACTGCCGTTGACATAATTTTTGAGATAAAAAATGATCAAAAACTACATTTCATTGTAAACACATACTAAACAGATAAAAAGTTTCGACTTTAGTGATCAAACTAGTTCAATGGTTTGGATTCAATAGATGAGGTCCAAATTGAATTGAATTGAAGATAAAAATTTTTCTAATTCGAATGATTTGATCCGAACAAAATTTTTAAAAAATAAAATATTTATTATTTAAATTTAATTAAGAATTTATAAAAATATTAATATATATTTTTATATTTATCTAAACATCAAATTCCTTCACTTCTTACTTTTTGCTTTGAAATTTCTTAAGACTATGCTCTTATAGCCCCACCAAAGTCTTACATTGAAATACAATCCTTAACTAGATATTACACAGATTATAGATCATTGGGAATAAAAAAAAATTAGCTTACTCTGATGAATTGGTAAGGTTTTATAACTTATAACCGGTGTTTCAAAGAATGGAATTTGTCTGATACATAGATTTAATTTTCAAAGCAAAAATGATGCAGAAATTCAAAAGAACAAAAACCATCAAGTTATATCAATTTCCTATAATGGGCAATCCTTACTACAAGCAGCCAAAAAGAAGAAAATAAAAGCATAAACAAATCTTACAGGTTGCCCTAGTTTTATATCATCCTCGTGATTTTGAAAACCTGAGATTTTATGGTGTTGGATGCTAACTAAGCTCAACAAGGCCATTTACATAACCAACAATCCCTGCATTTGAATCAATACTAAATTCACCTAAATAACTGGAGGCCTTGTTCTTCATGTGGTAAGAATAAAACATGTTCTCATTTTGAAGCAACGCTATATCACCACCTACAAACAAGACACCTCCGTGACCATGACCATGACCATACCTGCCATAATTCGATGATTCTGCAGGCAGCGAGATATCTAGATTGATGTCCGGTCGCATTTCTGTCCAGGTCTTGGCATTGCTGTGCATTTGCATGGTATTCGAGTGAGCATTGGACAGAATATTCACGATCAATCTCTGACCACGTACATGAGCTGCACAAAGCTTTCCATTCATCGTGCCTAAGGCCCCAGGCGCATAAGAGAGGAGCTGAGACCGCTCGGAATTGAGATCAAATGAAGTAATTCCATGACTTGATTGCCAATAAACGATGCCATTCACGTGAACACCTGATTTTGGCAGGAGTTTCCTATCAGCAAAGCAAATCTCACCAGAAGTTCCCCATGATCCTTTTTCGGACGAATATATCTCAAACTCGTATCCATCAAGTTCAGATGGAAAGGCACAAACCAGCTTATAATCAGCAACGAAGTTCAGCAATGATGGTTCAAATATGAGCACTATAGCAGGGTCAGGACCATGATCAGCATCTGGTTTTGGAAGTTTCTTCCATTGCTTGGTAGCAGGATTACAGATGTAGTAAGCCCGGTAACCCGTACGCCCCTGGCAACAAAGTAGCCCATTACAAGATGTCCTAATATCGACAGGTTCAGGCAGAAACGTTAAAGATGGGTCTGGAACACCATAAGCCATGGGGTCAAGAGACATGAATGATGGCATGCCTGCTTGTGTTTGATAAAAGAAGCCGGATGTAGAACGGAAAGAATTCGATTGCTTGTGAGCAAAGAAAGGTGTCAATATTTGAAGCTTCCATTCCCGACAAACTCCAGTGCAACGAAAAAGCGATTTAGCAGGAAGGTAAGGAAGGGCATTCTCCCTAATTATATCTTTTAAATCCATGTAAATCTTGTTGTTCTTGTTCCCATAGAAATTAGTCGGCTTCTTTCCTTTATCCATTAACTTGAACTTTCCCCAATTCTCACACCACAGCCTAACCCCAACAATTTATCAGATCCATCAATTGGCAAATATAAATATATAAACGAAATCCTGAATAGTTAACTACCGACATGAATGGCTAAAATCCAAGACAAAGTTATCGATACTAAAAAAATATGTTCATAAACACTCAAAAAAAACCTATTCACAGTTAAAGGATGACTCAATGTAGGCTGACTATCAAAATCAACCTTGAGAAATCGATTTGTGTTAGCATCATCAAAGCTTTTCGATACAAACCTTCATGCTAACAAAATCAATCTTGAGAAATCAATAGGAGTACGCTTCATAGTCTTACATATAAATAACATGTAATAATAAAAACTTCAATTTTAAAAAGATTAACGTACAACTTAAATATTTTAAATATACAATCAAACTTAGTACAAGAATTCCGTACACCTCCACCAAAACGCCCCAATTTACTTCATTGCATTCTTGATTTGTTTTCCAATATTTTGAGGGGCAAAATTTAATTGCTGAAACCTTACATTAAAAGACAAGAGGGTTCGATTGTTTAATCAACAAAAAGTTCTCCTTTTTTAATTTTCCCTATTTTTTTCTCAGAAACCAAACAAGCTGTAACCATATCAAACGAATCGAAAGCTAAAAACTAATAATTAAAGTAAACAATCAGATCCTACTCGTGAAAAAAAAAAAAGAAAAAGGAAGAAACCAGAAACAGCAAACAGAAGAACTCAAAAGAGACAGAAGCTGCATTAAATTATAAAAGCTTTGACATTTAAAAACAGATGATTAATGACCATAATTAACGAGATAATCAAAGATAGACAGCGGTTAAAGTAAGAGACTGAGTGAGAAGTGTTACCTTATGTTTATTTTTGATTTGATGTTTGTTTGATCGACAAAGGCGCCTTTTGATCGAGACTTTGGAGAGAAGTTTTTTGATTCTGTTTTGGGCCGTTCATTTTCTTTTTCTAGGTTACAATATTATATATATGGAAATAATAACGTAGACCAGAGTTCCAGCTTGACTCGAACTTCAAGTCTACGGTTACTGTTTGGATATACGGATTATACTTGGTTGTATATCTATTGTCGTTTTCAATATATATATATATATATTTCTAAAATGGTACTGTTTGGTAAAGAGTAAATCGTGGGAAGGGGATTCAAGGGAAGGAAAATAGTGAATTTTATTGACTTGATTCGAAGTGCGAAGCAAATACATGGATGACAAACAATAAACAGCTCCCCAACAACCCAAAAGGCCCATTAGAGAGGCCAGAACCAGTGGTGGTTTTTTGTGTTAAAAGCCCAACCCACAATACTAACTGCAAGTATGTAGCTCATACCTTGCCTTCTTCCCCCTCCACCTATAGACCCACCTGGCCCAGGAGGGGGCAGACCACACCCAGTCGTCTTGACTCTTGACTCTTGAGCGTTGGCAGGCAATTAATGAGTTGGCAGGCAACCAGTCCACCGGGTACTGCTGCTTTAGTTTTCTCCTTTGCCACGGCCAGCACTTTCGGCGGAGTCTTTAACTTTTTTTTTTTCTTTTTAATTTATGTACGTGACAATTAAACTATTGCAATTTGGTGGAAGTAGGCAGGCTGATGGTGGTAATAGCAGCATCATCTTTGAGGCATCCATGGCCAGAGGCCAATAGAGAGCGAGAAGAGTGAAAGTTCAACACGGATCCCATAACTATTTAGCTAAGCTAATGGGAAGTAGCAGCTTGTAAATAATTGAAATTATTAACTACATATATATATATATATATATATATATATCAGGAAGAAACACCTTTTTTTTCCATATATTATGAAGTAACAACAAAGATGAGAAAATTTACAGACAGCGACAATCAAATGGTACCCAAACGGTAGGATCATATTCACAGAAAAGAATCTGTCAATCATGCTGTAAAGGTCCCATCCCATTTCTTGTGTGACGACTGTGATGCGCAAGTTAAAAATGTTCCTGATCCTTTTTGCCTACGTGCTGCTCCCATTCCACCAGTCACATGTTGACATGTTTGATAATAAAATATTCAGCTGGTCAATTGCCTTAAGCCCCCCGTCAAGGATATCTATAATCGTTTTGTAAAAAAAAAAAAAAACCGCTCCCCCTAACGTCCGACTCCTGACCTTACAGAGCCCAACATTGGCAGTAAACCCTTCATAACTACCATTTGAATTAATGAATAATAACGGCTATATAAGAAAAGTCAAGCGGGAGGAACAAAGACGACTAACGCCTTTTGAACTAAGCACGTAACAACCGACATACACAAATTTCTTTCACCTAAACATTTTGTCCAGCATCAACTACCAGACTATCTAACATCGAGTTCCCCTGTTTCCAAGCTTTTAAGCATTAACATAAAGACCTAATCGGGGAAATTGAAAAGAGCTAACGATGCTTCTTTGATGCCTTTGCAAACTGGACAGCATCATCTTCTCCCTCATCGTCTTTCTTTTCCTCCGCATTTGTGCTTCTTTTTCTCTTTAGCTGCAAAGTTGACGGCAGCACTTCTTCGTCATCTTCAACTTCTTCCTCCTCTTCTCCTTCATCTTCTTCATTCCTGGGTTCATATCACTACCTCCAGCATCATGTTCTTCAGCCTGGCCTACTGGTTGAACCAGGTAACCTTAACCATAATTTTCATCCTGCCATTCCCAGTCAACAGAAATGAGTTTAAAAACAATTCAATTATTTCATCTTAAACAATGAGCTAAACCAAAAGTATCACAACCAAAAACAAAATAACAAATTACGTTCAAAATAAAGATAATATCAGATAGCTAAGATAGCACTGCAATCAGCCAAAATATCCAGATAGATCCCCGAATTCTTCTCTTCAGCAGGGTCATGGCAAGGACAGCAAACAGAAACTACAAAGAACAAGTTAACACGTACATTCTCGTGATGAAGAACTTGCTAAGTAAGGGATTCAAACACACTTCAAGGACAAAACCCAAATTCACTTCTCTGTTAACGAGTACATACAGCTCAAATATCAACAGTTTGATAACGAGCTGATGAGCTACAGCTTTCAAAGGATTCAAGAAAAACATTTGAGAAAGCTCCCTCAAACTAAAAAAGCACAACCAGAGTGCTTTGAAGTAATTTCTCTCCTGTCCTCACTCCTCACCGTGCAAACACTTAACAAGAGTGAATGAGAAGAAGAGTTGGAAATTAGAACCAGAAACCACCGATACATTAGCAAAAAGGATAAATACTAAAATCATCAAGGAAGCATCTAGAAAAACTATAAAAAGCTGAGTATATAAGCTCTTTCATGGGAGAATAAGTAATCCGCTTTAAATGATTTCTGACAAAAAAATTAGTTACATTTATAGCGCAAAATTCTTGATTAGCACCATGACAGAAGCACAACTCTTTGATGTTTCAAAGAAACATAAGCTCACTGCAAAATTAATTAGAAGATCAAGAAAAAGAAAATTTTAACAACTTTGCAGAGATTCCACAAATAACAACAAAGAAACAGCATTAAAAAAATGGTAGTACAGCCATGCCATCTCTTTTTACTGACAAATCTAAAAAGGCTATTTCAATCGAACGATTCAATCATGTTAAGGACACAAGCACAGCAGAGTAAGCAAAAGTAGAAACTAAAACATATCAATTAGGTTAAACCATAGAAGCATGAGATAGTAGAACTGATAGTAATAAGGAATCTCACCTCTTCTTCATCCTCAAATTCCTCATCATCTTTGATACCTTGCTCTTTCTGCACCAGTCTCACCATTATCGATCTTCTCATCATCTTCTCCATTTTCATGCCCATCGATCCATCTCTCCTTCGGTTCTTGTCAAACCCCCAGTACTCTCTGGCTCAACAAAATCCACTTCATTATTATCTACCTCTTCCTCCTCCTCCTCCTCCTCCTCTACCCCATCTTCCTCATCATCACTATCCCCAATCTCATGAGCTTCCACAACATCTTCTTCCCCATCATCATCAACCTCCTCACCTGAAACGTTCTCACCATCCTCATCATCATCGTCTTCATCTTCATCTCTCCCTACTTGCTCAATCCTAAATCCATTTGCCCCATGGCTCTGCCCATTTATTCTTCCACCAATCTCTGGCTCTTCTTCATCAGCATCACTCTCATCTTCTTCGTCCTCATCAACATCAACTATCCCTTCCCCTCCTTTGCTATGCGCATTATTCATTCTGCACGGTCGATCCTCACCTTAAATTTCCCCACTTCCTGGATCATCTTCATCATCCTCCTCTTCATCTTCCTCCTCATCATCGGACTTCAGCCTTTCATTCTCCTCAGCGTCCATTTTATCCAAATATTTTAATGATTTAATCAACCCAATAACCCTAGATCGATAATCCTCAACTCTGGTAACTGGACACTCATAAAGATCGAGCGAAACTAGCTTAAGATGGGCACGCGGCGCAAGATCCTCAATATATTGAATCCATTTGTTGGACAAGTCAAGGTCTCAGAGCCAGTCGAGGCCAGCGTCAACGAGGAACTCGAGACCACCAGCGATTCTACTGTCCGAATGCATAAGTTTCTGGAGATTTCGTAGACAAGGAAGTTCGAGAGATGAAACGCCGATGTTGGCATGGAAAGAGGTTGAAGTTTCTCAAATTTTTCCAAGACACTCGGCGGCGGGAGATGACCTTGGACACACTTCACCGCACCATAAATTGTCAAGGTTTGAGCCGACGAGTGGCCCGTGTGCCCATCTAACGCGGTCTCCACCGCTCTCTCCCAGATCTCATCCATCAAATATAACCTTATTTACACAAAAAACAATATATTAATGTTTCTTTACCTATATTTTCTGAGGAAGTGAAAATATCATACGGGATGCTTTGAAAAGGAATAAGATTAAGGAGTGTCATCTCCAGTAAAAATAGAGTAAACAAAATTCACAGGAAGTTGAGAAGATTAGGAAAAAATCATAAAGAAAACCCTAATCCTAATTTTGATGATCGAAAGCAAGTTCGGGTTTTAATCTTTCCGAAACGGCTTAAATCCTTGAGGGTTTTTGCCTAGAGGCATGGATTCTGTTCGCAAGTTTCGAATACATAAAATAATTTCAATTTCCATTTTTCCACTCTCTCTCTCATTCTCTGTTTTTATTTTTATTTTTTTTCATTTTCTTCGTTTGTTATTGGTTAAGGGCGTGCGAGAGTGAATGGGTGGGGGCGGTTGGGACTCGTGGCTAGGGTTAAGGCTGCGATTTTGTTTAGGGAAGGGGGGCGTGATGGTGCCGTGAATTATGGGAGGACGTTAAGCCGTTGGATTGAGGACAACACGGATCACTGACGTGGATAAAATGAACGATGGAGATTGGAGGCGGGTGTCCTTGTTTTCGAGAAAGATTTTGGTAAACGAGAGAAAATGAGCTGGGTGGCACGGGCTGTGGGGCCCTGACAAAATATTTGACACGTCACTTAGCGTGAAAATATCGGCAAGATTAGAAGAATGCCGCTCAACTTCGAAGAAATCGCGCAAATGCTACACTGGTTAAGACCAGCTGGATTAGCCCAGCACTGGCGAGTCACGTCCGACGAATCACGGCCCAGCCAGCCTGAGCCAACGACTTCCAATTTCGAACTCAAAAAAGTTGCATGAAAATGAGAGTAATAAATTTACGGTAGTAACAGATACAGGGAAAATAAAATCCAAAATACGTAAATTTAGATTCCATTTTTTCCCTTGCCACCCAAAAATTTTCATTTTTTTATTTTTATTAAAATTTAAGTTTTTATTACTCAGTTAACACTAGACATCTTTTTTTTTTTAACTGAGATTTTACATATACACAAAATAAAAACATATAATTAGATATAATAATCCATGTGTTTTGTTTTTAATATATATTTTTTGTGACAATCCTACAAAAATAAATACAATAAAAATTATTAAAATTTTCAAAACACAATAATGATATTCATATTGAATACACGTTATATTAATTGTGTTTATATTTATTAAATGTATTTCTATGATTTTATCATATTACATAACGTAATCAACATTATTAAATCTATGTGATAACTTTTTAGTTGCAATGCCTTATAATATATGAGTACTATTTCCCATCACAAAATCAAAATTAAAATTAATTTTTAAAAATAATAATATTTACCTAATTGAATGCTCTAAAGTCCCAGAAACATTTGATTGAATAATAAATGTATGCATTTGAGCAGGGTTCGAATTCCTTTCCCCAAATAAAAAATAAAAAGTTTAAAAACCATTTTGTTCACTTGGACCTATGTAATAGAAATCTCTTCAAAAATTTCCTGGCTTGAATTTATCATGACAGCAAAACAAAAAAAAAAAAAAAAAAGAAAAAGAAAAAGGTTGAAAAGAATTGAGAACCTAATAACTAAATAAATAATTTTGTCCCTGTGAGAAAAATGTGAAGAACTATATGGTTTTACTGACCATTACCTTACCTCGGATTAACTCTGGGTCTACATGTCTCCGCCTGTTTCAGAACTTTTTGAAATCCTCAGATCAGATTCAGCATTCTTCACAACATCAGTGACCATTTCCAGTTGAGGTTGCCTTGGATCTACCTGTCTCTGCTGGTTTCAGAACTTTGCTCAGTTCTCTTACACCCTGCCAAAAAAATTGGTGAACAAAACTCAAGACCAATGTAAATTAAAATCTGTTGAAAACTAAATTCCATGCATGTCTCACTCTACTAAGCTAAAAAAAAAAAAAAAGAAACCAGCATGAAGAGTATACAATGAAGAGTTTTAACTGCAATGTTACACAGTTCTACAATCAAATCAACCTTAAAAATTAGAATGGATAAGATATTTTATCCTGTGAATCGTCGTACATGGTAAAGTTTCCGACGATGCGACCATTCATTAAGCCATTGAATGCCACTGAGTTTAACCATGATGAAAAAATTACTTGAGAAAGAAGGAAAACTTGTGGGCAGGATCTTGGAGATGGTTCACTCTTTATCAATTTAATAATAATAATAATAACAATAATAACAATAATAATACAATGTAGGAATTCAATCATGAGCACTCCATACCGTCCACCCATAATCACATACTGGCTCTATAATCTGTTAGATAAACAGGTTCTTAATTTTAGAATATCACTATGGTTCATCAAATTAATGTGCAAATACTCCAGTTAAAAGCATGGTAAAATATAGCAACAAAAGATCGTCTGCAGCTGCTAATTCATGTCAAATTCAGATTACAACCGTCAAACAAGTTGAGGTGTTAGTTAATTGAATCAATCTGATCAATCTGCGTTTTAAGTTTGAAACTTCAACAACCTCTGGTCTAATTCAATTGACATGATCCTATTCTTTTAGCCATTTGTACCAAAGAATTCAACAATAGATAAACTTGAACAACCAAATCTTACATCTCTATCCCCTCACAAAATTTTGTCGAATAAACATTCCAACGTCCTCACTCCTTACAACACCTTAGAAAAAGTCCCTTAATTGGGTCTTCTTCAAACTCTAGAAGGATAAAAGGGTCGAGATTACAATTAACTACAGTTTTGTCGGAACGCAATACTGATTTCTCCCACCAGTCGAAGCCAAGAGGTACTTTCCGTTCATCAAGGTCTAGCGTGGAGTATTAAAAAAGAGGTGAAATTCCTTAATCCACTAACAGAATCAAAATAGGGCGAATAAGAACAGCAACTCAACTAGAAATGGCAGAGCAGGAAAGAGATGACTCTATAAAAGATTAGCAACAAAATTTTGATACTCCTTTCTTGGAATACAATAAAGATAAACAGAACTAAGTAGTCCTAACTCCCAAACTAGCTGTCATCTGCATATAGCTACATATACCCAAATTCTAGATCCACTCACTTAACGCTTAGTAGCCAAAAGGAAAATGGCGCTAAAAACTAAACAAAAAAGATCATATACTAGGGAGGGTCTAAGGACAGAACTTGTATGAAACTGAAATTGCATATAAAATTAGAATTGCTAAAAGTAGCAAACTAATAGGAGGCAGTAAAATCAATTATAATGAAGGGAAAATCCATTAAGCTACGAACCAAATGTAATTGCCAAGGCTATCTAGTTGCTTTTTCTGGTCATATCCAATAGAAATCACAAATCAGTAATAGGTTTTGAATGATTTCTATGGTTAAGCCAAAGGCCAAAAGTAATTATTAGCAGAAAACCTAGTTGCTTTTTGGTCACTTAAATGTAAATCGGTATTCATGTGTTTGATCAAACACTTAAATGCATGAATGGCTACAATTATACTAGATCATCAAAAACTAAGCTAAGAATAGAAAAAATTATAACATGCAACAAATCAGTAATTCAAAAAGGGTAAAAGTAAAACCCTAAAGCCTTACTGTTGATTGAATGGGAGGAGGGTCAAGATTCATGGAGCGAACGGACATCTTAGCGATTTCAGTGATTGCAGCCTGTCTAACCCCAGGCACATCACTGGTCAACTCCTCATAGGCTGCCTCGAACGCCTCTTGCCAAAACCTCGGTAATCTGATCCGACGGCTGTTAGTGTACACAGCCCACATGTGCTTCACCACGGTCTCTCTCTCCTCCATTTCCTACCAAGAAAAAAAAAACAGTTGAGAAAAAAGAATTAGACAAATGCAAAATTTGAAAGGAGATAAAAACAATCGAGAGGAACATACGAGGACATCTAGATCATCGTGGATGGGGGTATCGAGATCATCGGAAAGACGGTTGAGATTACCGGCTGACCAACGGAGAGTGACGGTTCCGGTGAACATAGACCAGAATGCAAGCAACAAAATCGCTGCAAATGCCCAGAACTTGTACCGACTTTTACCAAATAAACTCGAATCTGAGCTTTCCTTTTTCACATTCGCTGACGTCGACGTCGGCAGACTGTCCTCATCCATCATATCGAATAAAAATGTAAACAAGTAAATATTTTTTTTTTCTATTTTTCCGATTGCAAATTTATTTATTCATTTGTTTAATTTTTATTTAGTACTAACAAATGGAGTTTGGATTCTGCGAAGGAAACATTCAATTTCAAGGGTACTGATCTTGATTTGCCGTTTCGACATTCGAAGGGTAAAGGAATTTACTTATTTTATCATGCGTATGTTATTATTTGCAGGCCACAACACTAGATTAATTTGGCTTTACTTGACCTTTTATTCATTTGGGAACAATTTTGACCGTTGATATGATTGTGACGACGGATTTAACGGTTTTGCACGGCGTCGTTCAACTACTATGAGATTGCATTTTCACTTTGAAATCAAATTTGATAATTTTAAATAGTATATAATTATATAATAAAAATATGATATAAAAATAATATATTAAATTTTATATAAAATATATAATATAATTAAAATATAAAAAATAATATTAATATATATTATCAAATTTATTTAAAGCAAGGGCTTCAGTAAAATTAAAAATTGAACGCATTTTTGTTAGAAAATGAGATCGTAGCTTAGAATAAATGTAAAAATTATTAATATTATGATTTAAACTGAATCTCATTAAATGTCATTTTTAAAAGTAATCTTATTAATTAAATTAAATCTCGGCTGCAAGTGCGATTAAATATAAGAAGTTAGCTTCGTAAGTTTCTTTATATCAAAATGAAATTCTTTAATATATAGCCATTCATTTTCCTTAGCATCTTCCAAAAAAAAATGAAAAGAAAAATGCAAGTTTTCTCATCTTATGCTCTAAACTATGAAATCTTGGAACTTTTAAGTTGTTTGCAGATCAGATGGGGGTAGAAAATCATCCTTTGTCAAACCCCATACGTTGAAATCGACGTCTTCAATTTTCCATTTCTCTTCGATCTGCCTCTTGTGGTTAGCCGATTGCTCGCCATACCTGAACACCGTCACGCTCGTTTTACCAGAATGCGCGATGTTAACGCCGTCGGTATACTTGTAGTCATCCATTACCGACTCCGTCCTTGTCTCCCAAAACACGTCGTTGTCGTCCTTGGTTTTCATCATCAACAACCTGGAATCCTCGAATTGTATCATGAGACCCGACCTCTGGCTAAAGTAGCCCCAGATTGTGTGGTTGATGATCTCGTAGTTCGGCCCGCTTTGCGCCTCGCGGATGGCTGCACTTGTCTCGAGCTTCAGGATAAAGCAGTCCTCGTTGCTTATGATTTTCTCTCCTATGCATGTTGCATCTATGAACAAATTGGCCGTAGACCTTGGATCCAATCCCTGCTCAAAAAGCAAAGAAAAATCTCTCACAGGATGTTGCTACAAGACTTTGTTACTCAGAACTTGGAAATAGGACGAGTGTCGGATTTAAATAAGTCTTAGGTTTTTTTTTAGAGTTTATATATATATATATATATATATATATATATTATATATATATATCTTGATACCTTATGTATGAGATATGAGTACTTTAAAAATGTTTCTACTTATAAATCTAATCACGAGAATGAAAGAAAGATACCTGAAGAAATCGACGCAAGGGTCTAGGAGGACCTTTTGAGATGGGAGTTTGTTGATTAGAGGAATGCCTCCATGAAAGTTTGCCATTGCTTCCACAAACCACCTTGCAACCTGATATTATAAGCTCCAAGCACCATAAATCTGGGTCTTTTTGCCACAACACAAATCCACCCATTTCTTCAGTGGTCTTCACTTTAATGTTTGCTTCACCTTGGTGAAACTCCGACGCAGTAATTTTCACCTCACCGGTTACACACATGCTATGCACTGCGTTTAATGCTTGTTGCCCACCAGTTGCAGCTATGTACTGCTGCACAATGTATTTTGCTGTTGAAGCTTGCTGGGTGAGGGAAACGAATTTGAGTCAAGGATAAAAGTCCTTAAATAAAAACACTTATTCCCCAAGTCTATTCGCTTTTAAAGTTATTCATAAAATTCATTTTCTGCTGAAAATGTTATTCAAAAACAAGTTTTTTTCTTTTTAGTATTTGACTCGGTTTCTATGTATCTCAACTCTTTATTTCTGCAGAAACTGCACAAATTCAATATAAATGTCTAATACTTGTTATTTAATTCCAGTATATTTAAGGAAGATAATGCTAAAACTTAAATGCAATCATCAGAGATTGGTCTAAATCAATCGTTAATAGATGGAAAAGACTCATTTGAATATCTCAATCAATATGACTTAACACTGGTTAAAAGGACTATCATGTAAAGTTGAAAAGAGTTTATCATGTGACAAAGATAGCAGTGATAATATGCAAAAACGATAGAATAGAACTTGAGTTTTGATATAATGTTCTTTAATATAAAACCAATTGATAATAAGTGAATACATCTAACTTAAATATAAAATCACAAATAATTTAAAATTTAATCTACGTGAGATATATGACAAGATATTGTTGAATTTAAAAAAGAAAGTGTAAATTCAAACGTTACAGAAGAGTTTTTGAGAGGAGGGTAATAATATAATATGCTTACAATTGAGCAATCTTTGACAGGCTTGTGAACGGAGTGACCCAATTGCACCTGGAGAGGGATAAGGGGGGATCCAACTAGGTAAAGAAGGAAGCGTAGCTCGTTAATCCGACCCGCAATCACAGACTGCGACCACTTATCGGAAGTTTGAGCCTTCATCCATGTCAACATGTTTTCCAAACGCGCTTGAAGATTGTTTCCCATGCTGGTGAACATTTCTTCCGGCACCGGGACCTCGAGAACCGTCTCGAGGCCATCTTCTCTGTCAATGTTAGGACAAAGTTTCCTCATTGAAACAACAATTTCAGAGCAAACAGTATAGAAAATTAAAGAAAATTAGATAATGAAGAAATCAGTAATTTTTGGTTAGAGATGCAAAAGGGAAAGATCAGAGAGAATTGGAGTCGAAACACCAAAGTAGCCTTTCTCGTCTAGGTTCCGTTTTCTCCAGAGAGTGAAAATAGGACATACGTGGGGGAAAATGAAAAAGCTAGGAGATTTGCCTAAGGGGCTCTCCTTGCTTGTAGGAATTGTGTGGGCACGATTTATATATCTTCGCCTGATTTAGAACATTGATCGTTAACCGATGGCTTGAACTTGAATTTTTTTTTTCACGCATTTAATTAATGTATTGAAATTTAAAGGTAATAGTTGATTTTTTTTTATTTGTTTAAGATTTTAAAACAATTAATCATTTAGTTTATCATCGTATCAAAATTTCCATCCTTTAATGTTCTCCTTTTGGTGTCTTATTGCTCATTAAAATATGCGTTGTTATTTTTATATTTTTTTAATTTATATTTTTTTTAATATTAAATTTACGGATAAATCATTCATTACTCATTCATTTTGTATACATAAAATATATCAAAATTTAAATATAATGATTAATATTTTTTATTACTTTAAAATTTTAAAATAATTAATTTTCAGATTTTCAACGTTGTTGCCCTAACCCAACTTAATTTAGGACTCCATTGATAATCAAAATTTTCCAAGTTTAGGCGTTATTGAAGTCGTGGAGCTGACTGGAGCTGCCCGTTTCTCTTATATAGAAAAGATGGACCCATCAGCGTAGCTTCGGCCGAAATTTGCCGAAAAAAAGTGCGTTCAATCCATGAATCAGCAACGATAGTAGCCTGTTGTCTACTGATTTGCCAATGAGATTATATGAGTCTATTGCGCAGTCAGGCGCAGACCCAATGATCGCTTGAACCGTTGAACCCGTCTCAAGCGGTGCCTGAAATCTTGGACCATTAAGCCCAATCCCTGACAACAGCCAGTTGACATGCAACCCTTAAGTTACAAGATCATAGGTCAATTCAGAGGCAGCCTACCCAAAACATTATTCCGGACAGATTTTATAATTAATGTACGTGTTTTTATTTTATAATTTTTATGTTAATTACGTAAATATAAATAATTAAATATAAATTAAATTATTAAATAAATTAAAAATAGAAATAAAAATAATATATATTAAATATAAGATAATTTTATTTTTTAAATATGTTATATTAATATTATATTTTTAATTATATTTAAAATATTAAATATAAAATCGAAAATCATTTTTCTTTTCGTTCCAAAAAAGTTTTTTAAAAAAAGAAAGAGATTAGAAATGATTTTACTTGGGAAACGAACGATCGCCAGTATCCAAAGTTTCAGATACGAACTTTGTCGTCACATTATTGAGTTGACTTTTAAAGAATACGAGTAAAATGAAAATAAAGAGTTGTATTCACTGATCACAATGTCATTCATATATATATATATATATATATCTGTGGGTGTATATCGAAGTAATCTGATTTAAGTTAATATATAAATTAAAAAGAAAAAGGAATGGAATCCGTCAGTGTACGGTTAGATAGCCGGAATACATATATATCATCATCATTATTGAATATTTCTCCAATTTTTAGATGTTTCCTTCCTGGATCAATCGAATCTGTTATCTCGGGAGGCGGCTTCCATTGTTTTTGGCTTTAAGTCAAGCAGACCAATGAAAAAAAATTTTGACAGTGCAGGCATGTAGCAGTGAATTAACTCGGGGAACGGAACCAGAGGTAAGTTTTTGATTCGTTGTGTTTATCATTATTATAAATATAATAAATTTAATAATAAAAAATAATTAAGGTCAGTGAATAACGATTGAATCGCTGTGTATACTATTGTTGTTTAAATCTTTTTCAGATGTATGGCGTTAGGAAATACTGAGCACTGCTTTCGATGAAAACGACCGATGAATTCCTAAACATCTTTTTGCAGTGATCACCATAATGGTTATTCATTATATACTCTTCACCTCCTGACCAGTCATAGCCCTGGATTGTCTTTTCTGCTTTGTTATTTCTGTACCATTTTCAGCATTTTAAAAGAAAAAGAAAAACAAAAATTCCCACTGATCATTGATCACCATTACCATGATTGCCATTGACAAGTTCTTATCAAAAGTAGCTTCGTTTTCCTCGTGTTTTATGGCCGATAGGGCGGGGAAGGGGGGGTGAATTTCATGGATTGAACCTCTACTTAGTGCTTAATAAATACTACAAGATAGGACTATGGCAAGGTATTTGAATAGTTTCATACAACTAAGAACTGGCCGACATTATTGCGAAGGTAGAAGTCTTGGCTATTCTCTTACATCTAAACCTAAAACATGGTCACGATCATTGTTGATGTTCTTTTGAACAGTAAGGTCCGGTGAGGTAAAAGACTTTAAAGGGTAACGAAATTTAATTTTTGACACGTGCTTCAATGATAAGTTAATTCGGGTTACAAAAATTTTATAAAATGATTGGGTATTTATATTTTTTCTTACCTTAAACCAACATTCATTAATAAATTTATAATTAATTATTGAGAGTCAATAAATTTAACATTAGGTTTTTACTATTTTAAAGTTAAGTTGAGTTTAACCTTAAACGGGATAAAATTTTTTTTAACATTTATTTTTTTATTCACAATATTTAAAATTAAGATCACCTTTAAATGATTTTAAATTTCTTATCACTTAACTCAATAGATGCAAATATATACCTTTTACAATATCATATTGTCATACAGATGACATTGAGGAATAAAAGACCAATAAATTTGCCAGGCCCTTTCTTTAAAGGAAAAAAAGCCTCAACTTCTATATATATATATATATATATTAGACAAAACAGCTCGGACAATGCAAATTTGGTTTAAAGCAAAGCAAAATAGAGACTGAAAAAAATGGCGAAAAGTTTCAAGCTGAAGATATCTCGCGTCTTCCCTTCCTTTCAATCTTGTCGTTCCAAAGATCCTTCTGATCTTCCATCAAATCATGTCCGTTCGTTCCTTAAACTTTCTTCAGTCAAAACTAAACCTATTACCCTCCATTTACCCCCACCACCGCCACAACAACCGACGTCTTCAAAGCTGCCTCATTACTCCTCGCTCAAACGCCACGTTTCATCTGCGTTCTCTTCAATCGGCTGTGGCCTTGGGTCAAGATCATCCGCTAGGTACTTCTCAGAAACTGACAGAGGCGAATCACGGCCGCCGCCAACGCCAGAGTTTCACTGGGAAAAAGAAGACAGATGGCACGTCATCGCTAAAGTTTACGACGGGGACGAGACCCCCCGCCGCAAAATCTACAATAGCTCTGAAAAAGACAATGAATTTTTTCCTCATCCACCGCCTCCTAACAAGGAGAAGAATCAACGACGATACAAGAAGAAGAAAACGATGCCAAAAAACATGATAAGCACCTCGTCAGCCGACAGCGGAGTATTTAGCAGCGAAAGCTTTGACGACAGAGAAACGGAAACCCTAGTTTCATCTTCTAGGAACTTATTGTCCACTGAATTCTCTTCAGAGTTCAACGTCAACTTACAAACCATACGCGAAACGAAGCTTGTGAGGGTTACAAAGAAGAAGAGGAAAGGCAAGAAAGTTACGAATGCTAAAAGGAACGTGACGATGAGATTATCAACGTCGTCAGAGAGCGAATGTCCGGCCAGGTTGTCGAGCTTTCTGCAACGGAGGGTAGTACCATGCACTGTGGAAGGGAAAGTGAGGGAGAGTTTCGCTGTGGTGAAGCAATCGGAGGATCCATACGAGGATTTCAAGAGGTCGATGATGGAGATGATATTAGAGAAACAAATGTTCGAAGACAAAGATTTGGAACAACTCTTGCATTGTCTCTTGTCTTTGAATTCGAGGCACCATCATGGGTTAATCGTTCAGGCTTTTGCTGACGTTTGGAAGGGCTTTGTTTACTCGAAAATAGATTAGTTTTCGAGTTTCTTGTGCTCTTAATTAATCAAGGAGTAATTTTATCAAATTTAATAAATAATCCAACCTTCAACCTTTTTTTTTTTTGGTTACTAACTAATGTTATTAACAGGAAATATTTAATATTTATTAAAATAACTTTAAATTTCGATATCAATGATTTAAAATTTGTTAAAAATATTAAATTTTCAGATTTAATTTATTTATGTTTTAATTTAAACTTTATAGATTGCATTCAATAAAATTCATATAATTTATATTTGATTCATTGAAAATAACATTACTTCATTAAAAATAAAATTATTTATATTTATTTTTAAAAATTTTTAATAAAATAATATCATTTAATTTATTAACTATGTATATATAGTTGACTATAAACTCTCTGCTTATATTATGTTATTTGAAGAAATTAGAAATTTAGAATGAATAATAGTCATTTAAGATACTCTCGGTAAATTGAAGAAGGTCCTAGTTACTGATTATTTATATAGCTATATACTTCTTTTACTATTCGATCAATAAATCCGCTGCAGTATAAACGGTTGGCATTTCTTCATAATTCAGGTTCGAATTCTCACAGTGGAAGGTTTTTTTTTTATTTTTTATTTTAAAAAGGGCAATAAATGTTAGTTAGTCATCAATTTGGCAGTCCCTGATTGGTCCTAGGTAGTTACTAATTTTATTTTTCTTTCAGTGCTGTATCA
This sequence comes from Adansonia rubrostipa, assembly GCA_038381775.1. NCBI lineage: Eukaryota > Viridiplantae > Streptophyta > Magnoliopsida > Malvales > Malvaceae > Adansonia > Adansonia rubrostipa. The sequence goes on along the minus strand of JBBYHM010000008.1, from coordinate 2,230,162 downwards.
CGAAATCCGCTGTAGTGCAATGCTTGGTATATTTCTCATAATCCAAGTTCGAATCCTGGCAGCGGAATTTTATTTTTTGAAAAAGCAAAAATGACTTATTCATGGACGTGGCAGTCCCTAATTGGTTCTAGGTGAATTGAAGGATTCCTTTGTCACTCAAATTCTTGTTTTGAAAACTGTTCATCTCTTTGTATTTTCTTTCGCATCACTAAATCCGCTGTAGCACAATGCTTGGCATAGTCTTCATCAACCAGGTTCGAATTCTGGCAGCAGATTTTTTTTTTTTTGAGAAAAACCAAATTTACTTAATCATCGATGTGGCAATCCTTAATTGGTCCTAAATTGATTATCGTCACCCATTCTCACAACCGTTCTTCAAAGAGATGAAGATGTTAACACACAGTGCCGGAAGAAGTTATTACCCCACCGAAAGTCAAATATCCAGGTATTTCATACATCATTGGGATTTTTGGATTACTGAATAAAAAAAAAATAACTACAATTAATGAATGAAGAGAAAACAAGATTTTAAAAAATTTATGTATTCATATCTTATTTTTATATTTTATCATATGATAATTGTGTTAAAAATAAATTATATTTATAAAACTTTTAATAAATCAATAATTTATATTATATAAATTTTAAAATATTTATATATTTTTATAATATTTTTTGTTACGGTGAATAATATTTTTTTTTATGCTGAGTAATTGGGTCATCTAATATTGCCCGGTCTACTTGTAGATGGGGGTTGGCGTGCCATTGGCATTGACATCTGTGGCACCAGGGGCCTTCCACCCATTTGGTTTTGTGGTGGGGGCCAAACAGGTGGTGCTCCAATTCCCATTGGTGGTGGAGATTTTGAAAGAACAGACACTGCCTTTGGGGGGTGGTCGTGTTGCATGTTTGGTGGAGGTGTTCTGAACTGCATAGGTGGAGACGTGACTGCAGGCGGAATTGGTTGACCTGGTTGGCAGTCTTTGGGCCTGCCAAGGTGCTTGACCGTAAGCTGCATTGTTCGGAAGTGTACAATTTTAGCTGGTACAGGACGAATCACTGGCGTCGCATCGGGCCGGGAGGAAGAGCACCATTTACAAAAGGGCGTTGGGGGCACTGGTGCTCCAATGGCACCATTCGCCTGGGGAGTAGACAGAAACACAAGATGAATACTCGAATTGAGAACTAGCTAATATTAGTCAACATGTAAAACCTTTGAGGAAATTCTGAGGAGCAGTGCTTTAGGGAACATCTAAAATCAGCCTTTTAAGTGGTATCAATTTCAACCCTTCAGAGTAGCTGTAAAATAGTGCTAACAGAGCTTAGGAGGACAACAACAGATTGAAAATAGCAAGGAATGGTTTGACCTTATTCAATCTCAAAAACATTTAGAACAAAGCTAAAAAGTTTTGAAGAAGATAAAACTAGAATCTAACAAGTAAATAGCTTTAACAGAAAATTCATTGAATAAGAGAATTGCATATTATTAGCAAAAATTAACATCAATCCTTACAATTAAGCAGAATTGACATCTGTAAAACTCTGAAGCTAAAAACTATCATAATTCAAATTTCTGCGGCAGCTTCAACTGAAATTAGCCTAGCTGATTGCATATAGTTCATCACAAAGTCAAAAATCATCCTCAACTGCAGATTAAGAGAAAACGGCTAACTTAACCACCAGCAAATAAGTAATAACAGCTAAAATCTCACTTTTAACCTGTAGACTCTTTAGTTTCGTAAGTCCAAATCAAGTTCATCCTCGAGGTTCTTCCATGCGTTCAAAAAGTTGGGAGGAAACGTCTTCTTTACCATCTGGATTAACCCTTTCGTGTCCTTGATCTTCTTGATCACCACCAAACCCTCCAGCAAGTACTTCAAAGTACTAAAATCTGGAATCTTATGCCACCTTACTCTTTCTTTGAACCCCTGATAACCTTGCTCATACAACCGATGCATACATAAATAAAACACCAGAGTCCTAAAAGTCGCCGCATTTGGTTTACACCCGTTACGTTCCAATCCTTCATAAACCTTCGTAGCTTCATCCAACATCCCATGCTTACAATAACAAGTCATCAGATAATTGTAACTAATGGTATCCGGTTTCAACCCCAAGCTGCTCATATTGTCAATCAATTCCTTCACTTTCTCCGGCTTTCCGCATTGTAAATTCGAAATCCTGACATTATAAGCAGCAACATATACTTCACAAGCGGTCTTCATCACCTCAATCCACAACTTCTCGGCCTCTTCTGTTTTTTTTTCCTTCCTATACAAAGCATTTAAAAATGTTGTAAAAGGAACTGTAGTTAACTCCACGCTTTTACTTTCCATTTCTCTTAAAACCTGAAGCCCTTTCTCGGGATGACCTGCTTCGCAATAAGATTTAATTAAAATCCCATAGGAAACTTTGTCGGGTGAGACACCAACGTATTTCTTGGGAATTTCATGGAACAGTTGGGGGACTTTATCGAATTGCCTTGACCGCTTGCAAGCAGAGAGTAAGATGTTGAAAGAAATGGTTGATCTAGGGGTACCAAATTGGTCCATTTGATGGAAAGTTTTGATGGCATGATCTAACATTCCAGCTGTGCCATAGGATCTGATAAGAGTAGAGACGAAAGGCTCCTGAGATATCTTGGGATCGGTTTTGTGGGACTCGATTAAGGATACAATGTCGGAGAAACGGCGGACCGTGAGGTCTCTTGAGCGTAGCGGGAAGAAGGAGGCGAAGAGTAGTGTTTGGAATCAGAAGAGTAGATTTCGAGGGCTTTGTCAGGGTCGTATTCAGTGCCGAGTATGTTTTCGGGTCGGGAACCCGAAATGGGGGATGAGGAAACCGCGGCGGTTGCGTTGGAGGTGGTCGAAAAGCGGTGGAGGTGGCGAAGAGGAACAGAAGATGACATATTCTTTGGGTAAGCTTCAGGGGTTTAGTTAGGGTTTTAGGGTGCTAGATGACACGAGAGCAGCCGGAGAAAATGGCTAAGAGAGAAAGGAGAAACGTAGGAGTTCTAGGGGCTTAGAGTTATCTGTATTTCTCTATTTTTTTTTTTTCCGGTCGTTCGAGTTCATCAAATAAAAGATTTTATTGCGAAATTTGTTAATTGTCTTGTTAAGTTTTATTTATTTATTTATTTCTTGCATTTCCTTATTTTTCTTAATTTGATTGCATTTCATTTTATTTAATTTAAGACTATGGATAAGATAAACAAATTATTTAATTCTTTACATTACATCAATCTTACACCCTATCATAAAATCTACGCCAAAAAAAATTAATAAGTTTAATTCTATATCTGTTATGTGACCGAATTGATTTATTTTTTTTTATTTTTAATAATTAAAATATAATCTACATGCAGAAAAATGATAATAATCTTCTATTGAAACTTATAGAACAAAAAGAAAAGGTAATTCCGAGACTTGGTCCATTCATGGTACAGCCACCCTTACCCTTAAAGAGCTAATATATGAAGTTCAAACTTTAATATCAATAATCTTTTCCTCATTCTCAAACTGTAATTTTATTACTATCATAAAACAGAGTTTCTAGCATTTGACTCCGCATGCCAAAATGGGAAACGACAAACGGCAAAGAAATCACTAAATAACTTGATTATAGCAAATTTTTGTTTATAGCAGAGCATCTCACAAACATGGCATTAAGTGCAAAATCAAAATTAGAATTACAGTAGAGATGGGTAGTCAGGGGTAAATATTCTTCATAAAGCATGTCTGTATCTGAATACTGATGTCTAAAAACCTAAAGAAAGAACCAGGTCGCACAACTACGATGCATGGCAGAAAAGAGAAGAGATGACATTTAGGCATCGTACTCCCCCAGTGCAAATTTGTTTTCTGGATAGAAGCCAGCAATAACTTGATTTTCACCAAATCTCCTTCCATTCATTGCAGCTTGGGCTTTTCGGGAACCTTCGACTTCCAAGTACTCCAAAAATACCTTCAAAAGAAAATTCAAAGAATTGCAGTCTGTAACTAGGGGGAAGGAATGCATTCGTGGGCAACTAGCAGAAACATCGATCCATGCATGTTGTTAACTGAAACAAAAGGATTTCTTATAATTAGTATGCATAAGTTCAATGACAAATAATTAACAACAAAATGTAGAAACACTGACCCTTCCTACATCTGTTAATGGTTCAGTATTTGGATTTGGGCGGGGTATGACAACATTCACCAATCCACCTGCATATCACATGTGAAAATTTGGAATCCACAGAATCGGTTAGCAGAAAACAGTGGTGAAGAAAACATAGATAAAGGGTTGTTGTGTCTCTGTCTGCTTATGTTAAACTTGTTTCTTTGTAGCAAAAAGTGGAACTAGAAAGGGTTGCAAAACAGAGACATGAACAGAAAAAAGAAGAGGAAAATTATATATATATATATATATATATATATATAAAAAAAAGAGACTTAGTGTGTTAAACTTCTAAAGACGAGGGCCAAATATGAAAATGACGTACCAAATAGTTTAAGAAGAATTTTACCATGTTTTCCACCCTCGTCTCATGTCTTCAACGATGTCCTCATACTCCTCGTCATCTCTAAGGTCATCCTCACTAAGTGCTTGAGTCAAGCGTACAACCTTTGTGGGCACATACCTTGTGGTTGCAAAATAAGTCTCTGAAAGAGAAAGAGGACTCAGCAAATTCGCCAATAATCTACAGACAATAATTGCAACAAATGAGACGATAAGAAAAAAGCGATTCGGGAGATTTCTATCATTTATGTGCTTGGTGCTGCTTCTAGACTAAAATACATCTTTAAATTAATAATTAAAAATATTTTTTGACAACTGAAAATAATTATAATTAAATCATATTAAATAATAATCGTTTATTAAAATTATTTTATTTTTATATTATATTATATTTTATTAATTATGAATATTAATATATGAAAATCAATTATTTGCAGATTACATAAATTTCACAAATATAATCTACATTAAAAAGTTAGTCGTTGAATCAATTTTGAAATTTTTTTGTTAATTTAATTTATGTTGGATTAAAAAAAAAAATTAGTAACCTTTAACTAGCCTATTGGTTATATTTTTATTAAGTTTATTTAATTTTCAAATTAAAAAATAACAGATACCAAAATAATAAATAACATTATAAAAGTTGAAGAATATTATACGAGTGGGATTTAGGTCCAAATGAATTAGCTTGGGCGCATTCAAATCAAGACGACTGCATTCGGTTGTGCCATTTTCCTTGTATTTTAAATTATATTATACAGACTCTTGGTTATGAAAATATATTCTTCTAAATATATAACAAAAATTTTAAAAGATAGACATGTCGATATCAAACTCATCCTAATATCCACACATCCAAAACCAGATAACATATATTTTAAATAAAAACACTACATTGAAATGTGATCAAAATCTGAACAATGGCTGAATCAAATCTCCAATTATTTTTTTGGTTCTCAATCAACTACATCAATACGACAATTTGAACTCTGGTTAAAACGTTCCTTTTAGTAAAATAAACATTGCCAGTTACAAAGGGTATAGATCAGTATGGAAAACAAATGAGCTATTACTAAAGTAAATCCGTGGTAAAAAGAATAATCCTGGATGCCAAGAAATTACCGCACTGGTCTGCAATCTCTACAGGTTTTCTTATTAACTATTCCCTTCATCACCTCCTGATCGAAGAACTGAAGAGGGGTTGCCTTGCACGAGTTTACTTACCACATCCGGTCCGCATATCCGTGTCAACTCATCCTGTTATCGAAGCAGCAAATCATATTTGTCGATAACACATTTGAAAATATGCAAACAAGGAAGACTTGTTTGCAACACATATGACAAATAAATGATGCAAACTAGTAGTATTTAATGATCAGCACAATCTGAGGTGACGCGTAGAGTGAAGGGCGGCAAGCTATTCTATACCTTAATCGAACTATTTTCGGATGTAAGCTTCTCGCATTCATCAGAAAGCTTCTTTAATTCGTCTCTAAGGTTGTTGTTTTCATTTGCCAAGCTCTCCAACCTGGCTTGTAGCTCTTCACACTCAGCCTAGGGCAATACAAGATACAAACTACAGATCTTAAACTTGCATCCCAAAGCCGGATAACACTTCAATATGCTATGCAAATAGGTCCTAGAACCGTTGGTTGATGAATATAAGTTATAAACTATTCGACCTGCTTGCGTAATCTCGATCTCCTAGCAGACTCCCTATTAGACTGCTTCCTCTTCTGTCTTTTCAACTCGCGTTCATCCTGCAAGAACCCAAACCGCTATTTAGTTAAAAACATGAAAAAAAAAAAAGGAGGCAAAAGAGAGCAAACAAAGTTAGACCTTAAGGACTAAGGCAGGTTTTAACAACTCGGGGGCAGAATATTAGATTAGAAATGGAGCAAATACTAATGAATGAACATGGAAAATCAGAAAAGAAAATCATGAGTAAAGCTCATACTTGAATCCACTGGTCAGGCATTACAACTCCAGCAGGAGTGGTGGCTACAGCACCAGATGAGTTTGGTCTCATTTTAGCAGCTCCTGTGGCAGCAGGGGATGCACTCCATAGGTCCATCCCAATATTCAATGTAGTTGGAGGCATAGAGACTACGGGTTTCTCTGGAACTAAAGCCCCGGCAGTTTTACTCTCTGCATTGGCTGGTAAAAACCGCAATTGTAATTAGAAAACTATCACAGTATATAAAATCAACCCTAAGTTTAGTACCAGAAGTCGCTAAAGCATTTTTTTTTTTTTTTTCAATTTTCATAACCTTGGTTCCTCAGTACACTTTCCCACTCCCGATTTTATAACATCTCTGGGAAGTAAGTTTGTGTGTCTGAAACCATAAGCCGAAACTTTTTATTTTTCAAAATAACCTGAAGCTCGTTTTTGTGATTTATCCTATAATAAAATCATAAATTAGATCAGGAAACTTAATATACCATCTGCAAGCATTTGGTCAAAGCTTCCCTTCTTACCAGCTACGGGTTCCTAAAGAAAAAAAAAGAGGCACATCTTCATTAGAAAAAGACAATTCAGCTTACTATTATGCTAGCTAATAAACCATGTTGATGAGGACTGAATTTATATAGTAGTTAGTGCCCTTGTTGATACTCAATGAAGGATAATTACGCACATACTTGTTGATTATTCTCATCACTTCCATCTGATGTACCCTCACTGCCACTTTCACCGCTGTTAAAAAAAAGCACTTATAATTGGGAAAAGCATGCACAAAATTTGAAGAAATTTTTTTCAACCAAAATCTGATGCTGAGAATGAATGTGTTAAGAGGAAAAATTGAAACATAAAAAGGCTAGTGCACCTTTGAGAGGCACTATCGTTTCCAGAGCCTGAAGCGGCCTTTGCACTCTCTCCAACCTTGCTTCCCGAAGTTCCCTTTGATTTTTTGGTGGTACCTCCATCCTTTCCATCAGCATCCTTCCCGACACGGTCAGCATTATTCTGCGCAGAACTCGGTGTCTATAGAAAAATTGCCAAGAGGAAGAGCATTTATTTTATGAGTAACCAGGAATCAAAAGGAAATACAAACTGCAGATGAAAACAAAAGCAAAAACACATAAAAGAAAGAAACTACGAATATTACTGGAGCCATATTCGGAGGCGCATAGACTCCCCTTGGAGGATATATAGCTGGGTACGGAACTGAGGTACCATATGGAGGCATTAAAGGATGCTGAAAGATTATCAATGGAAAAGAAAAGTCAGAACATGACTCTGATCAAATAAAGAAACAGACTATTGCACAATGATGATTTTTATCACCTGGCCTCCCCACATATATGGATGCAGACTTGGGGAAGCAACAGTTGAGGCAAATAAAGGAGGAGCAGCTCCAGCACCATAATAAGGCTAAACAAGAAACTGAGTTGTAAGCTCGAATGATTACTTACATAACGACTTTTTATGAATTTCATAAATGAGATCAACAATTAAAAAATAAGTAAAAACCATGATATATGTACTATGGTACACTAACTTGCATCGGGCTTGACCAATCAGGATACGAGGGCGTTGTTGGTATTTCCTATAAAGTACAAAGTAGAAATGCCAGTAAAACTCATCCAAATGTTAGTGATGAAAGGGCAAGAATGATATAGGCATATTTTTAATTCGTTTCTATGAGTAGGACGGAGGCAACTATGATAAACCTGAGTCGAGGCGGTAGGTTTGGAAGGCTTAGCAGGTGTGCTCTCCTCTTCTGTTCCCATATCACTTTGGTAAACCTCTTAATTTCAGCAAGTCGATAATCAAATTTGTAAATATGAAGCACCTGAGACCCTGATTCCACGAAACAATGTCTTTCAAAAATGAGAGATCCCGAGAGAGAAAAAATAGAGTATAGAGTACTATTTGGAATCTGCAGATTGGGATAAAATGTTATGACTTTAGAGCCTTCAAAAGGTTTTTTTTTATATTTATGAACCAAAACATGATGCATAGAACATAAATCTATACAAATTTCAGCATTGGCATATTATCACCGAACGACTTCAAACAAGAAAGATAATATAACTAAACCAAGCTCGGCAGCGGTCCCACTCAAATTCCTTACAGAACCATTTCCAATTCGAAAACCCCAAGGTATGCAAGAAATCATCTTACGCTCAACATGATCCAGCAGATGACAAAAGCATCCCTAAAATATTATATACAGCCTACACCAGTTCAAAAAAAATACTCTAATAGCCATTTAAAGAAGCAAAAATTTAGAAATAAACTCGTTTCTTTCTGGATATTCTCTTATCTTCGCCACACTTCTTGCGGCGAACTAACGATTCCAAAATAATACCAACTGGGTTTTTTTTGATCTTCCATAAAACTAACGACAAAAAACGTCCATACTTTGTCATAACAAGTTCTAGGTATCATACAACAAACATCATATTTGTAATTGATTTAGTGATATGGAACACAAAGTAGAGAATTCAGACAAAATAATATTTCCAAAAACGATAACCTTGAAATAAAAAGCAATTCTTCAATTCCAATAATTAGCTTCCAAAAACAATACAAGTTTCGACAATTCCTATAGTAACCGAACTTTTAAATAGCACTGAAAATTGGCAGTATCTGTTTTAAATAGCCCAAAGGTAAAGTTTGTCAACATTTACACTCTTATTTCACTACAAACTATAGTTAAAAAAATAATAATGTTGACCAGGAAGTTAGAAAAAAGAAACCCATAAATTAATTCATTATTAGTACATATGATAAGGAACTATTTTTTTCCAAAGATTAAGAGCTAATCTTAATCTTCAAGCCTTAACCAACAGGGATTTCCAGCAGCCAAAAGATAAGCAAAGCTCAAATGAAAAAGAAAAAAGAACCAATCTAACGCTAAAGTTCAGAGAGGAACAAGTAATTAGCACTAATCCAACTGCCTAATCAAAAGTAAAGCATGAGATAAAAGATCCTGAAACTAATTTCCTAAGGGCATAAATAACTAAAATTTAAAGTGAAAAAAATAAGAAGGAAAGAAATTTAGCTTCTAAATGGTTTTAAATTACAAATAAAAACAAAATTAAAACAAAAAAAAACAAAAAGAAAGACCTGTTTTCGAGGCGTTGAAGACAGAAGTGAGGTGGAAGTCCAAGTGGAACAGTTCAAAGAAAAACGAAAATTAGAAGAGAAAGATATATTTATATAAAATAATGCTTTTTTTTTTTTCTGAGAATTGAGGATTAAAAGAAAAAAAACTTGTACGAAAATTTTGAAGTGCAACTTAAGACAAGAAATTCTTGTTTCTATTATTGCTGTTTGAAAGAGGTTGGGGTGTAAGACAAAGTCGGTCGTTGTACTTGTTGTCTTAAAAAGATCTGATCCGATGTGGTCGTGTGCGTAGTAGTTACAGTGGAAAGAGTGAGTTCAGAGACGGAAATGAAAGTAAATGAAAGAAATGTAAAGAGAAGGAAAGGGTAGGGGAGGTGCTAGGGTTTCGACGGGGACACGTACGAAGCCGGAGGAAGACAGGTGGGAATGTTTAAGTGGATCAGGCTTTATGCACAGCTTCGAAAGGGATGATTCGTCATTTTGACCAGGAAAACGACGCCGTTTCATCTTTCTTTTTGGGTTTTCAGGTGTGTTGACTTTTTTCTCTTTCGGTACTTTCGTTTGGGGCTTTAGGCTTGCGGTGGCTTCCACGTCACTCAAATTTTTTATCCATTTGTTTTATCTGTCGAATTCCCCAATTAAATGTAAAGATGATAATTCTGGAAAATGTACAAAAATGCACCAATAAAATATTTTTAACAAGATATAAAAATATAATATAAATATAATATAATATTTTTAAATAAAATTAATATAATAAATTTATAAATATCATATTTATATTTAAAATTTTTATATATTTAATAATTTATATTATTTTTATGCTTGTTAAATTTGAAATGACTTAATTAATATTAAAATTTAAAACATTCACAAAATAAGTGAATAAAAAATAATTTTTTATAAGATAAGGATAGCTTTTAAGAAAAAGAGGGTGATTGGATTTTTTTTAGGAAAAGTGGTGGTTTTTTAATTTTTTATTAAATATTTTATTAAAATTATTAAAGGATGATAATATTTTTAAATTTTATACTAATAAATATAAATTTATTCAATATTTAAAAAAAATAATTTTATTAATTAAGCTAATATTATTTAACATATAACATCAACTCAATCAATCACCTTATATTAGTAAATATGAGACTTAATTAAAAAAATATACTCTTAACTAACTGTTTTTTTCACTTAAATACTTTATGGATTCTCGTTTTAAGTTTATTTCATCAAACAATTTGCTACTTCACCTCTATCAAGGTTAAGTAATGATGATATGGCAAATAATAATCAATTTTATTATGACACATGATATTTAATGATTAGTGATATAATTGTATTGACTAAAAAAATTAAACTTTTATATTTTTCTAACGATGCTGGGGTTGAGGTACCAAATTGTCTAATGAATTATAGGATAAGTATTAAATTATGAACGAAAACTTATAAAGCACTTAAGCGTAAAAAATGGTATACTTTAATTTATATATTTTTTGTTTAAGCCTAAAGATAAAGATGATGCTTTAATATCCTTAAAATAAATTGAACTAGGGTTCTTCTTGGTGGGCTATGGACAAGAGCTAGTGCTGATTTAACCAAAGCCCAAAACCATGCTCTTGAAATGGAAACGGGCTATAAAGATACAAAGCTGATCCACCTTGGCAAAATAAAGGAAAAAGCCAGTCTGGCAGATGGGAGTTGGCGAATGGTCAATGACTGCTCTTTATTATCTGTCTAACTTGAAAGCAATCTCAAAGCATGGATTTAATTTAAATTGGATCACAGCATAATTTATTATGTTACAATTTCGAATTTTACTGTTATTTATATTACGTCTATATTATCATAATAAACATGAAACAACTCGGGGGCAAGAAGTTGGACTGAAAGCATCTAAGATAAACAGTGATGCGGGGTAATGGGGCAATTGCCCATTTATAAGCGGTCCAAGTGGAACCAAGTCCAGCACTGGGTTTAAGTGGTTCTTGACATGCTTTTTACCATAGCTGCCGCCTGCCAGTCAATATTCAAACTCTTAAGGGAAGATGACAGAGACAGACAGCGATGGGCAAGGCCATAAACAAGAAACAATTTAAAATCCAATCTCTTATTCTCAAAGACACTAGTATCCAATTATGCACGTTAGCTAACTGGATTAAATATTCAACCAGTTGATAAGGTATGTTCATTTACACCCATTGAATTATATATATATATATATATAATACCAAGGAGTAGGTGACTTCGATTTATATAGGTAAAATATAATAACGTACACCGCAAACATCATTAAAACAACAATATTTTAAAATTATTCAAACAATATATAAGACTCAAGGATGGCTACTCCTTATATTTAGTCATGACCAACTTCTTGCAATTGTTTTTTTTAATGAAATGATGAATATAACTCTTTCAATTTATATTATCCAAATTTGAAATGAGTTTCGAAGATGTATACAGCACATATATATTGATTTTTTTTTTATTTTTTTAAATTTAAAGAATTATATATGTTTGAATATATATGTTAAGTTCAATGCATAAATATTTTTAAAATATAAAAAATTAAATAATATAAATGTTAATATAATCTTGATATATGGAGTCTCCATGAATCATAACAATAAAACAAAAATCGAATCAAAAGTATACACATGAAATAAGCATTAAGCATATACACTAAAATCCAACCATTTAAATGCGAGTTTCGATTTTGGGTCAAAGCTTATATAATTGGACGATGAATTAAGAATTAATTTTGTTTGTTAAAAGGGAAAAGACGGCAAAAACCTCTGAAGGTATCGTTTAATGTTAAAAATTAGGGACACGTGTCGTACGAGGAAGTCTTGTAGTCTCAGCTTACAGCTGTTTTTTTTCTCCATGGTACCTACTCTCATCAAAATCAAAAGTATATTTGTTTTCGTTAGTTTGATTTGGAAAAAGCATGCGAATCTTCTTCATCTTCTATGTTTTCTTGCTTTGGATCCAAAAACCTCAAAAAAAAAAAAAGGACCTTTTTTTTCCCTTAACTTTTCCCTTCAATCTTCCATGGGCAAAGGTGGTGGTTGTGTCCCGAGCAAGAAGAAACGTCCCAGCTCCGCCGAAGAAGACGCCGCTCGCACTATCAGCAGCAACGCACCCATTGCTGCCGATGAAGAAATCAACGAAACTGCTACTGTGACGGTGAATTCTACGAATACACAATCGGTTGCTGCCTCCAGTTTAAAAGTCTTCATCGTGTTTTACTCCATGTACGGTCACGTGGAGAAATTGGCGATGCGGATGAAGAAAGGAGTCGACGGCGTGAAAGGTGTCGAGGCGGTTCTTTATAGGGTTCCCGAGACGCTTCCGGATGATGTGCTGGAGCTTATGAAGGCGCCGCCTAAAGCCGCAGAGGTTCCGGAGATTAAGGCGGAGGAATTAGTGGAGGCTGATGCGGTTCTGTTTGGGTTTCCGACGAGGTACGGGAGTATGGCGGCTCAGATGAAGGCTTTTTTCGACTCCACGGGGCAGCTTTGGAAGGAGCAGACGCTGGTTGGGAAGCCGGCTGGCTTCTTTGTTAGCACTGGAACTCAAGGAGGCGGCCAAGAAACCACCGCGTAAGTTAGAATTGTGATTTATTTGTTGGAATGGCAAAAGAAAAGGGAAGAAATTGGCATGTTTTATTGATATAGTTGAGTTTAAAGACCTTATTTTTATCCATAAATTTAAATACTTAGGTGGCTTCTTTTGAGTTTTGTCATAGCCTCATATATGATCCATTTCTTGTCTAGTTTGACATCTATAGTTGAAAAAATTGCTAATGGCTTAGCTCACAGCTTAGAAGTCTAGTTTGACATCTATAGTTGAATAAATTGCTAATGGCTTAGCTCAGAGGTTAGAAGTTGTGGCTACATTATTTGTACTTTTCATTTTTCATTCATTTTTGGTAAAGTACTCGTACCCAACATTCGTCTCCGATGCATATTCTGATATAATTATATCTGTACGAGATATGATTATTCGAAAATATGAAAAAAGTTTGAAAAACTCGAAATATTCCCATTCAACACATACTTTTATACGAAACTCATCTCAAGTCTTGATAACATAGGCAGCTGCATATGCCTTTTGAGATCAAATAGATGAAGGATATAAATTAGAGCTATGATATGATATACTTACCTTGTAAATTTGCTTTTACTTGGAAGTGGATTTTTTTGGAATATGCATCCGTTAGTTGGTTTTTGGTTACCATGATCTGTGGCTCTACGATAGACATTACTGTTTTGTACAAGGCTGGTAGGCATTCTAAATCCTTAAATTCGTTGATTTTGTTTTGAAGAGCCTAGTACTTTTCGTTTAACTCTGTATTAGTTTAGAAATTCAAGACAAAGATACTTGCTTTCAATTTTCCTTGCTAATTATTCCAATTAAGTTATGATTTTTATGGCTTGTTCATGCTTAGAGAAAGATGAATTTCGCCTGACATTAAAAAGTAAACTGAAATATAGAAGCTTTCTAGGCTTGGGAAATGTTTCTTTCCATGGTATTATAGCTTTTTATCACTTACAAGTTCAAGTGTTTTTTTATTGGTATGTTTGCCATAGAAGTTGATCATTTCCGGATGATTGGATGTCAGACAATAAGCTATATTTGTACTACGATCGTTAAAATTCGAGGATCTAAAGTTGTTTCATTTGCAATATGACGGTTTTTTTAAGTTGGCCCATGCTGCAAGTTATCGAGTTTGATTTGAGACCCATTTTTACATCCGGATTTATGTAAATTGTATTTTCTGACCTTAACCTTTTGTCTATTATACATATTTCTTGTAAATTTGTGGATAATTGCTGTAATGCAATTATAACTAAAAGGGTTAAGTTAATCTTTTATTTTTCAGAGATTATATTTAAAAAAGTAACGATGAACATGTAGTTGGGTATATATTTATCAACATTCTGACATTTCTGGCGCTTCGATGATCCTTCTGGTTCAGTTGGACGGCAATAACCCAGTTGGCACACCATGGAATGCTATTTGTTCCCATCGGCTACACTTTCGGAGCAGGTATGTTCAAGATGGATTCCATACGAGGAGGTTCACCTTACGGTGCTGGAGTTTACGCTGGTGATGGTACAAGAGAGCCAACTGAAACGGAGCTGGCTCTGGCTGAGCATCAGGGAAAGTACATGGCTGGTGTGGTCAAGAGGCTTTCTCAGGCATGACATTCCCCGGATTTAAGTTCCCCGTATTCTGGTCAATCTTCATTTAATCGGAATGTTTTCATCTTTGCCATTGGTCTCGACATTTCTGCCATTACCATCCAAATGAAGGATGTCGCCTACTATCGGTACCCTTTCATCCATTCCTTTTCGCCAATTCCATTCAGTTGAGAAAGACCTACATGATTTGATATCCTTCTCTCTTGGATTATCGAATTAGATGTTTATATATGGGAATTCGGATTCTTCGTTTGTATAATTTTATGTGTAACTCACTCAAAGCTTGATTTTAATAAAATGGATATCATTCCAAATCACTCGGAGTTCATCGTTATCCCCTTGTTCATCTCTGTGAATTCATTACGCATTTAGTTTGATCTGTGAACTTTTGTATCTATTTGATAATTTGAGCATCGGGTGGATTCGAGAATGGGGGGTATCCTCTTGTTCATCTGTGGTGAATTCACCATCCATTTTGTTATCTATGAACTGTGTTGCACCTATTGATAATCTGAGCATTGGAGTTTCTTTGTTGTCGGCGGATTCGAGAATGTGGGGAAGAACAGGGAACTTACATGTTTTGGATTTCAGTGATGCCATTGTCAAATATGTGAACAATAATGTCATACAACACAATTCTATTGCAGTATTATTCAAAAACATCTTTAAGCATTTGCATATTGATGTCTTGTCATTCGCATAATCATTTTTGTAAAACTCTAGCAGATGCTCAAATGAACTTTATGTATTACCACAACAGTTTAAGTAAAAAATGAAATCAAGTATTCCTAGCACTTTCCTTTTTTCTTTTTTTCGCTAAGTGCATAACATTTTGTTTTGCAACAAGGAAAAAAAAAAGAAAAAGAAAAGAAAAATAAATAAATCTTTCCTACCAAACACGAGATGAGTCTTATTTTAGTAAAAAAAAAAAAAAGAAAGAAAAAATCAACTTAGATAATTTCTGATATCTATAAATATATCATATTAAGCAAACTTACTTTTAATCTTTTTTTAAGTAAGATTAAAATTTAATCCTTCTTTTACCATTAAATTAAGAGTGTAAACAAAAAAATTATGCTTGTAGTATTGGAGTTCGATTTGAAAAAATTAAAATTTAATTTGATTATTATTAAACCAAGTTCGAATAATTTGAGTATTTTAATATCTGGTTCAAGTAATTTACAGATCTAATTGAACTTATTTAAATAAATTAAAAAAATTATAATTTAAAAATAAACTTTGACATAAATAATCAAATTTAAAATCAAACTTAAAAATTAATTTATTTTTATTTAATAAATAATTTTAATTAAATTAATTTAAATATTTAATTTTTATTTAAAATTAAATTAAAATTTTAAAAGTATAACTTATGAAATCCGAATAAAATTCCAAAAACCCTAAACTTTAAGTCAAGCTCAAACTTAATCCAATTACACTTAACACCCTAATTACTTTTGACCTTTTTTTTGGAGCAAGGATTAACATTCCAGCTGGCGTCATATAAAAAAAAAAGATCGTAAGTTGCAGCGGTAAATTGCCATAAAAGACGAGGTCAACCCTGGAAGAGTTTTTCACTTAAATTGAGACTTCCCTCAACTCAGCTTACGCAATCTCCGACGGAACTCTGACTCCTCCAATCGGCAATTCTTCCCGCTATCTATCTAATAATCTGAAGAAAATTGTAAAAGTTTCGAAAATCTTTCCAAAAGCTTTGGAACTTTCTCTCATGGCGGAAATACTTTATGCTTTGAGGTCTTTAATGGCCTCTCACTCTCCTCCTCTCGATGCCTTAGTCGTCCCTTCTGAAGATTATCATCAGGTTTAATAATAAAAAAAAACTCTTTCTAAATACTAATTCCTTAACCACTTCATATAAGCAATTTTTTTTTGTTTAATTTTTGAATCGATTTTTGCAGAGCGAATATGTATCTGCTCGAGACAAAAGGCGCGAGTTTGTTTCTGGATTCACCGGCAGTGCAGGTCTTTATTTCAGTTTTCTCATATCATCCTCATCATCATTATTATTATTGATTTTGGAAAATATTTCAGGGTTGGCACTTATAACTAAAAATGAAGCAAGGTTATGGACGGACGGCCGATATTTCTTGCAAGCAGCGCAGCAGCTTAGTGATCAATGGAAACTAATGCGTATCGGAGAAGATCCTTCGGTTGATGCGTGGATGTCTGATGTAAATTTTCCCTTTTGCTCCACTAAAAAAAAAAAAAAAAAATTCAATCTTGTGCATCAAATTTTGATACTTTTATTAATTATTATTATTTTTTTAATAAATAATTTAGAATTTGCTAAGGGAGGCAGCTATTGGGGTTGACCCTTGGTGTGTATCAGTGGACACGGCTCAAAGATGGGAACGAGCTTTTGCAAAAAAGCAACAAAAATTAGTTCAAACCTCAATCAATTTGGTTGATGAAGTTTGGAAAAACCGGCCACCAGCTGAAATTAATCCAGTTGTTGATCATCCCTTGAAATTTGCCGGTGGTTCTGTCGCAGAAAAGTTGAAAGATTTGAGGGAAAAGCTTGCCAAAGAAAATGCTCGTGGACTTATAATCACAGCTTTAGATGAGGTGTGGCTTTATCAAATTGTTGGTTCTAATGGAATTTGTAGAGCATTTTCTTTTATTAAGTTTGAATGGCTACTTTACAGGTTGCTTGGTTGTATAATATCCGTGGGGGTGATGTGTCTTACTGTCCGGTTGTTCATGCATTTGCTATTGTAACATTGAACTCGGCTTTCCTTTATGTGGACAAAAGGAAGGTTTCTTTTAAGGTAGGATTTTGAGTATTTATATTTAAATTTTTAGTTGTTGAAGTTTTCAATTTTTTAAGCATTCTTTGGTGTATTCTGTATTTTGCTAGTTATTACTGTATTAGATCTCCTTAAATGAAGGTGTGACTTTATAGGCACAATGGTTTAGGTTTATTGATTCCATGTATGTTAATGCAGGTGAGCTCTTTCCTGCAAGAGAACGGAATTGAAGTTCGGGAGTATGGTGCAGTGAGTTCCGATGCTGCGTTATTAGCAGCTAATCAGCTTGACCAGGACACACAAGTGAATTCCGGTGAAAATTGTGTTTGTGAAAATGATAGGTGTGAAGCAGAAGAAAAATATAATGATCTTATATGGGTTGATCCTGCTTCATGCTGCTATGCTTTGTTTTCGAAACTAGATGCTAATAAGGTGCTCTTGCAGCAGTCACCTTTGGCCCTCGTGAAAGCCTTGAAGGTTGTGGAAGCGCTTCCTATCTGGTTGAATCTTTCTTTAGAAGCATATAAAATCTATTTATATGAATTCTCTTCTAATATTCTGAAAATATTTTATTTAGAAGTTAGAACACCTTAGATTTTGGATATTTACTTGTAAATACACATGCACTGATCCAGAAGAACAAACATATGCTGCCTCCTCAAAAGAAGAAAAAAGGGAAGAGTCATTACTTATTTAAAGAACAAGGCAGGATCTTTAATATTTAAAGAGACATTCTATTTGTTCATGTTTCATCCTAAATTAATTTATGCTTATCAAAAAATTTTGCATTTTTAGAATCCAGTTGAGCTGGATGGACTAAGAAATGCACATATCCGGGACGGAGCAGCTGTTGTGCAGTATCTTGTCTGGTTGGATAAGCAGGTATAGGACCGTGACCTTCATATAATATATTGTCTTGAAAATTGATAAATGGTCTCTCTGGTTTTTTAAGATTCCACCTCATCTGTTTAGATTTGATCCTTATTTCAATGTAAAATTATTTCTCAACATATGCAACAAGAGTTTCGGCTGTTATTAGGCTGAAAAATGATGCTTTTGCTTCTTAAATGCTCAGATGCAAGAGATTTATGGGGCTTCCGGTTACTTCATGGAGGGTGAGGCATCAAACCAAAAGAGATCGTAAGTTATAGAATTGCAAGTGGATATCTTGCCGCTCTTTCACTCCTGCTTGTTTGCTGTCTTTTGAGCCTGAAACCAAACTAGACTCTTAGTTTTTTTCATGCTATTGGAACGAACCATGCAGGGAGACTATGAAACTGACAGAGGTGACTGTTAGTGATAAGTTGGAGGAGTTTCGTGCATCAAAAGAGGTAACAATACATTAGAGAAAGTTTAGTTTTCGTGATAAGGAAAATTAGTCAAAATGTCATTCTGGACATAACTATAATAACAAATTTTCAAGCTAGAAATTCTTGTATTAGTGGTGATAAATTCTTTTGTGTCCATCATCAACCAGCAATTACTTTGTTTTGTAAACTTGGGCATCATAGCATGCGAAAGTTAAGAATTTCCTAAGAATCACAACCTATAAGCATTCAGCGTGCAATGAGCATCTTGGTTCCAGTTGTTGCTAAAATATTGCACGCGTTTTTATTTGTTCATCTCACAAATTTTTTCTATTTTGCCAATTGCAGCACTTTAGAGGCCTAAGTTTCCCTACTATTTCGTCTGTTGGTCCAAATGCAGCCATCATTCATTACTCACCTCAAGCGGAAACATGTGCTGAGCTTGATCCAGATAGCATTTATCTATTTGATTCAGGAGCGCAGGTTTGCAATCAAGTCCTAATACTGTAGCCTATATCCATTAACCAAACTATCAATAAATGCCAACTATTTTTTATTCTGGATTCTTTGTTCTGATTCTTAATTCTATAACTGATGAAGTATCTAGATGGAACAACTGATATAACTCGGACGGTCCATTTTGGAAAGCCTTCAGCACATGAGAAGGTTTGCTATACCTCAGTAAGTGGCTTCTGTTGCATTCTCTTCTGGATATTTCATTATGAGTTACCTATTTTCACCTTCCTTTTGGTCGCACTATATACAATTTTAAATTCTGATGCGCTTGTATTTCCAAAGCCCTGGTGGATTTGATAACACAAGCCGCTTATCCATCTCTTGGCATTTTTGTTCTTTTTGACTGGGAAATGGTGTGTCACATGAATGATTGTGATGCTTGATAGGAGCCATAGAGTGATTTGGATGTCTTATTGATATTTGACAATACATATTAAGCTATAAATTAATATTTTTGTAAGAATAGAGCAACATCTGTTTGCGATGATAAGCCCAGTGAGTTATGAATTGTGATTTTTATACATAACCCAATTTGTGTTTGAATTTAGGCAGTTGAAGACTGTTCAACATTATTGGAATTCAAAATTTGTGACTTTTAGACTAGTTTTGTTTTTTGGGATGCTGCTTGTTGCAAAGATAGGTTGAGATGCTTGGATCCGACTTTTCTTCTTTCCTTAGATTCGCAATGAATTCATTTCCTATTCTTCCTGAACTTAAGCCTTGAAGATAATGGTTGATTCCGTGCAGGTTCTAAAGGGCCATATTGCTCTGGGCAATGCTCGATTTCCTAATGGAACAAATGGTATTAAAAGTTTTCTCTTTTTATCTGTTAAATTGTTCCATTTTTATTTTAAGCATGTTTGTTTGAAGTCGTGGAATTTGTCTAAACTCCAATATCTAATTAATATGTGTATATATATACGCACACAACTTGTACTTATGTATATTGGTTTGATTGATTGATTGCTTTTCATAGGTCATGCTCTTGATATTCTGGCTCGAATTCCCTTGTGGAGGTATGGTCTTGATTATCGACATGGTACCGGTCATGGCATTGGCTCTTACCTAAATGTTCATGAAGGTTAGCAATGAGCTACAGTTGCCTGCTGAAGTTATGGTTCCATTTAATTCAATGAAACTTTTTATTTAACTTTGTTTTTTCCTGGTTAAACTTCTTGGAGCAGGGCCACATCAAATTAGTTTCAGACCACAGGCTCGTAATGTGCCACTTCAGGTTTCCATGACGGTAACAGATGGTTAGCATTGTTTGTCCTGCCTTACACACTAACTGTGTTCAAAATTTTCATTCTACTTGACAGTATTTTTGTCCCGCCTTATAATTCTATTTTCTCAATGTTAAAATACTACCTGGAGTATGCTTGGTCTGAAAAGTAATGTGTCATTACTATATAACTGAAGTATTTACCAATTGTATTTGGAAATTCTATTTCCCAGAACCCGGAT
The DNA here is from genome assembly GCA_038381775.1 of Adansonia rubrostipa. Lineage (NCBI taxonomy): Eukaryota > Viridiplantae > Streptophyta > Magnoliopsida > Malvales > Malvaceae > Adansonia > Adansonia rubrostipa. The sequence continues at coordinate 2,209,326 of JBBYHM010000008.1, read as the reverse complement.
ATTATGAAGACGGGAGCTTTGGTATAAGATTGGAGAATGTACTCGTAATCAAGGAGGCTGATACCGAATTCAATTTCGGTGACAAGGGATACTTATCATTTGAGCATATCACATGGGTAAGTTTGTCATTATATGTAATTATTCATCTTTTCTCTTCCTTGTACAACCTTGTTGCATGTATGTTTGTTTGCACATGTGCATGCATGCTTTAGAATTTTCGGGTCTCGCATGTTTTATATATAAGCTACTTCTTACACGTCTCCTTATTTCCATCTCATGACATGATGAATATAAGGGTTTGTTATTTTGGTCGCACTTCAACTGTTTCATGTGTATACTTTCTTTTTCTGAGACAACTGAAATTTAGATTTTAATGCCGTATCTTATGTTCAGGCGCCTTATCAAATAAAGTTGATCGACTTGGGCCTCTTAACACCCGAGGAAATTCAGTGGTTGAATACTTACCATTCAAAATGTCGGGAAATTCTGGCGCCTTACATGGATGAAAATGAAATGGAATGGCTGAAGAAAGCTACCGAAACTGTAATTGCATGATATGTCTATTCAAGAAGCCCAAGGAACCCTTTCCGCATTGATTTATGCTTTTCTCCTTCTAATAAAGAACCAAAATATGAGATTTGTTCTGTAAATGATCTTTTGATCTTTATGGAGTAATTACTGCATTGGGTAAGTAGCATTCAATAGGGTGATGAATATCAAAGAGACAGCTTTTGCATTCTGGCGCTGCAGGGTGATCTCGCAGTTTTGAGTGATGTTAGCCTGAGAACTATAAGAAGAGCCATCCTTGCTAACGGCCTTCGCAGCGCATGATTTTAGATCGCTTCCCCCTTTTTAAATCTTTCGAACCATTGCCTCTTATTTCACTTCTCCCGATCACGCTCTCCGATTGTAATGACTTCCACCAGGTAGCCACTGCAAATATATGTTCAGCCACCATTCTCGCATTCATCTTTTGTTTGGCGTACAGTGGCCACACGATTATTAATACGCCATTGACAGTAACTCTCCAGACTTTTGAGTTCCCATCCGCAACGAGGCAAAAATCCACCTATAGATGAATGGCTCAAAGATTTTTCAGCTTGAGGCGCCCATATCGGAACAACTAGTCATCCTTTGCTGGTGAGTTGGCGCAGCCGCCGTTGCCTGTCTTGAAAAACAGTCGCTGCTGAATCAGTCCCAAACCGGTGCTGAGCTTCCAAACCCAAGGCCTGCTCTATAGTTTTTGCTTCGCTGAGTCTGAGAGGGTTCCACCACTCACTTAAGTTCAATTAATTCATCAATAGTTCGCAAGCTTTTTCCTTAAAAATCAATTAAACAAAAATTTAATTTGAAAATTTAAATCAAACCGATCATTGATAGAATTTAAGAGAGAATTATTAATAGTATATAAAAAGTTAATTCAAAAGAACATTTATGCACAAATAGAATTGAAGCCTGTCGAAGGTAAGACAAAAATTGTCAGAAATATCAATAAAAGCGTAATCTTAAAGTAAAGAATAAATTATAAATATCGAAATATAAATAATAAATTTATTGAACATCATAATTATGTTAATTATCGGAATTAAATTCTAAATTCAATAAAACAATCGGTTTAACATAAAGAATGAAAATATATTGGAGACCATTACCATACTTAACGCTAGTATCGAAGCTTTTGTTGAAAATGTTTTGTCTTTACTCTCGATTTTTGTAATAATTTCAGGTCAGCCATACAGCATCTCTTTCGTCTCTTTTAGTACACATCAAAAGCCTTGAAAATAAAAAAAGGGGGGGGAAAGAAGTTTAAAATAATTAGTTTTGCCATGAATAAAAACAAAGACAAAGAATTTTATAGTCGGAGTAGTTCATGCATCGTGTAATACGTGTTTGAAAATTCCAGTAAGGATCATTGAACCGAAGGGGGCAATTTACTTCGATAGTTTTACTTATTATATATTTGTTTTTTTTATGTTAAATTTTTTATGGATTATAATAGAAATTTAAAAATTTATACATTATATGTTTGTATTAAATGAATATTTATATAACTTTTTTTTTTAACTTTATGTATAGATAACATTTAGTTAAACCTCAAATTGATCTAAATTAATAAAATATTTATTTATTCAAATTTAATTCAATTTGATAAATTTAAAAAAAATTAAATTATGAATATTTAAATTACGAATCTTTAAATAGATCTGCATATTATTCCCTTGTTTCTAGAATAAACAATCGAAAAGTTGTGTTAGTTTTCACGTGTCCCCCTCTTTATTCAACTGCGGTGTTTTTCTTTACAATCTCACAATAGAGAATTTGATTACGTTTTTCATATGAGCATCGACTTTTAAGTCTTTAACTATGATTTAACTTTTCTTGTTCACACCTTTTTCTTTTCATCTTTATCCAAATTTCCCAGAAAAAAAAAAAAAAGCTATCCTAATTCTAAACTTTCCCAACAAATAAAGTGTTTTTTTCCCCTTTATGAACTTTCGTATAGTTTTATATCTAGATCCCGATTAGTCATTTCAACAAAGTAAGCTATAAAGTGACATGGTTTCATTTCTTGGTTGTATACTTAATGAAAATGTTTAACAAGTTCACATTCACATTGTAAATTGAGTATTAATTCATATGGGTATGATATTACTGTTGATCTTAAAGATCATGGGTTTGAGAGAGTTTAGGTTAATTTTTTTTAAATGAATTAATTAGATAGGAGGTTAAGGGATCATGGTTAGATCTGCCCAAGGGCCGACTTGGTATGAGTCTAACTTTGGATGAAGTTTTCGTAAAATTAAGTTGATTCGACTCAAATTTTTATTTAATTATAAAAATTTAAGAATAATATTTCAATATATAATAAATACTAAAATAAATTTTCAACTCAGTTCGAAGTTAAATAAAAAATTAAAAATTTTTGGATTTTGACATGATTTATTGACAAATCTAACAATGATAAGTTAAGAACTTAGAGAGAAAAAAGTTCACATTCACGTTAATGGACGGAAATAGTTGCAAAATCAAAAATATCATTAACGAGGTCTAAATAATAAAACCATATTAATGGGAGGTACTCGAATTCTAAATTACAGGAATTAAAATATAAATTCATATATAATAAAAAAACTATATTATTAAAATTTGGAAGGGGCCAAGGCCATAGTCCTGCCTGCCCTAGGTTCATCACCTTTGGATGGAAATTAACTTAATTTTCTAAGGACCATTGAGGGAGTTATCGAAGCTCATTAATTAATTTGATTCTGATAACCCCCAATTCTACAACCAATGAAAGTTAGTTTACTCAATAGTATCTCTTCATATTATATATGTTCATTAATAATTCTGGCACCATATTATATAAGTACTATTTTTCATTTTAGACATAACAAGGATCAAAGCTTAAAAAAATTAACTAATATTCGTTAAGTATTGAAGTGAACCTCAACCTTGTAAGAATACACATGGGGGATAATTATTTGGATTAAACCAGCATGTTCACGCTCATTATATATATATATATGAATGTACTACAAAAATATGAAAATCCACTTCCTAATATTAAAACATGATCAAGGCCCAGAAGCCTTTGTTTTCAGGTGCTGAATACAGATCTCTGCAACATGGGACAGTGAATTATACGATGAGCCACCTTGGGTCAGTGCTTTTGCTGCACTATTTTTCAGCCCCTTGATCCTAGCTCCTATTTTTGATCCTTCATGATCCACCAATATTTTCCTCACCATCGATCTTATATCTTCTCTCGCCACCACCCCATCTGATTCCACCGCCTTTACTCGGATGCTTGCTCCGATATCTTCCGTCAACATGCTTGCATTCATCTTCTGCTCAGCGTAAAGCGGCCATGCAATCATCGGTACCCCATTGGTAATGCCCTCCATGGTTGAATTCCACCCACAGTGGGTTAAAAACCCACCAATCGATGGATGGCTTAGTACCTCTACTTGGGGTGCCCACATGGGGACCACTAGTCCTCGATCTTGAGTCCTAGCTGAAAACCAATCAGGCAAGTAATCCGGTGTGCCATCTGATCCGATCCCTATGGTTAAAAAGGAGCCTGCTGCATCATTTTCAGCAGGAGGACGAACCACCCAAACGAACCTTTGGTGGCTAAGCTCCAGCCCCCAAGCTAGCTCTATAACTTGTTGGGCTGATAAGGTTCCACCGCTTCCAAACGCCACATAAATCACTGATTCTTTCGGTTGCTTATCGAGCCAATCTATTATTTTGTTAGCCAAAACAGGCTTTTCAGTCGGCCTCACCAATGGACCAATTGGGTAAATGGGTACTTTCTTTGCGTCTTTCAAGGCTTTAAGAGTTGTGGGTTCTAATTCATCCCAAGAATTCACCAAAATCCCATCAGTCAATGACATTTTTATCGCAGTGGCAAGATAGCCTTGATAAAATGGGTCGTCGGGATCCATGAAAAAAGTATCGAGGGTATCCTCCAACCTAAGCGGCTTGCAACCCGGAATGTTGAGTGGCATTTGGTTCTTAACATGTTCATCGATCTCCTTTCTATCAATCTCCGGACTATATAACATAACTGCAAGAAACCATGCATTGGAAGCTACGAATACGAACTTTAACATATTGAATTCATCGGCAATGTCCAAAGCATCAGTTCCGAACATGTCGACAACAAGAGCGGTCGGACGAAACTCCATCTTAGAGATTTCGTATCTGAGAAACGGCAAAGACTGTAGCATAGTTACCACTATTTTTGTTATGCACGATGCGTCGGGTCCAACAATGCTGGAAACGTCAATGAAAGGGAGTAAAACGACATCAAGGAGATCACCACCATCAGAGCCAGCTGCTGGTGATTTAAGAAGCTGGGAGTTTGCAATCGAGGCATGGTCGGTTGCCACAACGAAGACAGTAACTCTTAAGCCTTGATGAAAAACGAAGCGCTTGCCAAGCTCAAGCACAGGGATCAAATGTCCCATGCCAGGGCTCGCAAGGATGGCAATATGAGGTTTTGCAATTTCCATGGATGCTGGTTGCTGAGAACTAACTTGGGAAATTAAAGAAAGAGAAACAATAATTAAGATGGGCTAAGCTAATTAGAGTGGCGGTGCAATGCATGCCCTGGTGCAAAGCTATTTATAGGTAAAGATTCAGTCCAGTGTTCAATATTATAATATCATGGATAAGAAGTAATTAATACATAACTAAAGTTGGGTTTTTTTTTTTTCATTAAAAAAAAATTGGTTTTTTATTAATAAGAAAATTATTTAACAAAGAAATTCATAGACTAAAAATAAAAAATATATATAATTATTAAAGTTCAAACTATAGCAGATTTATATGCTATTTTTAAAAATAATTAATTAAAACAATCGAAATAACTTCAATTAAAAAATAAATTATTTATTATACATATTGTGTAATTTGTTTTAAGTTTTTAATTTACTCATAACTCTTTAGTTAAGTAATTAATTAAAACTATATTAGATTTACATATTATTTTTAAAAATAATTAATTAAAACAATCGAAATAACTTCAATTGAAAAAATAAATTATTTATTATACATATTGTGTAATTTGTTTTAAGTTTTTAATTTACTCATAACTGTTTAGTTAAGTATTAGTTTAGATAATAAATGCTAACTGCCAGAGTTTAAAAATTGCAAGTTTGAAAGAGTTTATGTCATTCCTAAAATAAATAATTAGAGATAAAAGTATTCACAAACCGTATTGTGACTCAAAAAATTTAAAATTTTTTATCTAAACTAATTTTCAATTAGCTCAACTTGTCCATATTATCAATATTTATTGTTGATAATCAACAAAAAATTTAAAAAATATTTTTATAATTAAATTTAAATAAAAATATTTTTAATTATTAAATATTAATTTAAATTGAGCCAAATCGATTCAAACTGATAAAAAACTTATACAAAATCTAAATTAAATGACTCAAACAAATAATTGAACTGTAAAACGAATATAATTAGACGTAATAATATTGCTTTTGTGGGAGACACAATTATACTTTCGTTTGGACACCGATCTCATTTGAGAAAAAGAAAGGGCACTTCATATGGTGTGTAAAATTATTACTGCAAAATACACTTTTCTTACTACGATGTGTTACATCATGATCGGTTAGATCTTAACCATTAATTGACCTCCTATACTTTAACAAATAGTGTCATATATATATATATATATATATTTTATATTACTTATTTTTCAATTTTTTCATTAATCTTTGTTAGAAGTAACATGTAACATGCCAAGGAATTGTTCAAAAACGTTATGTCGTTTAAGTTACAGATGAAATCATTTAAAGAAATTAGAGACTCAAATGAAATAAAGGTTGAAAATGAAAACAAAATTCAAAATAAAAATGTTAGAGATTTATGCAGGAAATTTACCTTTATATCCTCATGCCATGTGATTTGATTTGAAAGTAATAGAATAAAAACAAATTAAATGTTTGGCTTATTACTGGTATATTAATTGTGGCGATAATATTAAAATATAATAATTAATTATTACTGAAAAAAATAAAAACGTTTGACTTGTTATCGGCATATTAACGTTTGAGATAATATTGAAATATATTAATTATTACTCTATGCTTTCCATTTTTACCTCTAATTTATCCCCATACGGACACGACAAATGATGTAATTAATATATGTATTTTACGAAAGCTTAAATGAGAGAGACTCTCCTAAAATGGTGATTATAGCAAACCGACAAGTTTTTTATCACTTACCTTAAGTATCTTGGATTTAATTAATTTATCTTGTACAATGTGCACAGCATTTAATTTAAATTATCAAAAACTTAATTTTAATTAAATAATTATAATATTATAATAAAATAATTATAGATAAAATGACCTTTAAATATTGTTTGGTTACCAGTTGCCTGCCACCGCTTCTTCGAAACACTGTAAATTGCACGTTGGCTGGCTCTATTAGTTGACTAATTTGTCTCAGTCAATTTAGTTCGCCTTCTTTTGCCTTCATGGTATTTAATTTCCTGTTCGTCAAAGGCGGCTTGTAATAATAGCCATAGGAGGCCGGGGACCTCTAAAACTTTTAGAAGTGTGTTTAATTCGTCGTAATGAATTATAGTTTAAATAAATCAGTTATAATGTAAAAATAAAAAAACGTTAAAATAAATATTTTAATTTAATAAAATAAAATATTATAAGTTTTAAATTTTTAATAAAAAAATTAAAATTTTTAAAATAATTTTATATTTTTTTAAAAGTTGAAATAGTCATTTAGTGCCTCTATCGAATGACTATCGTGATTTTAGGTAAAACAAGATCAAAATCGATTATTTCACGAAATTGATGCTTAGAGAATCAAATGATTATTTCATTATAACGCCGTAAATCAACTCTTAATGAAAAAGCTATTAAAGTGAACCAAATATATTGCAAATCATTTATAAGATATATTATTTAAAAATTTTTTTAAACTAATATTATTAATTATGCTTATTTATGTAATTTTTTTAATTTAATTTTATGCATTGTAACTTAAGATAATTAAAATCACATTACCATATCATAATTCAAAAATCCTTAAAATAAAATGATTTGTCATAAAAGTTAAAACACATTTATGTAAAATTAACAAAAGTTAAATTGGACTTCTTTCATCTTCAATATATAAGACCTTAAGTCTTCAACCAAGTACCAAAAATGATTTTTTTTTCTTTTTTTTTAGCTGATTATAATTTTTTCTTTCATATAATTTTCATTGTTAATTTTGTCTTAGATCTTTTGGTCATGTTGCCATACAACTTTTTATTAAAACAAAAGTTAGATTGCAACCATTTTATAAAAGATTATAAAAGTATCTAACTTTGGAACTCAAACTTTCAATTTTATTAATTTAATGAAATAATTTATTCAATTTTTAATGAAAAATAAATTATTTAGCAATTGATATATATATATATATGTATTTAAAAGAAATTGTCCATAATTTAAAATAAAATTATTTATTTGATGTACTATGCATAAAATTATTTTTTATGTATTTTGCTTTTTTATAAATTGATAAAATTTATAATTTTGAAAACTTATTTCTTTTTGTTAGTATATTGCTTACATGTATATTAATATTAATATTTTAATTTCAATTGAGTAGCAAAGAAAAACCTGTAAGGCTTGCGCTTTTGAATCAATATTCAAGGTTTTTTTTTTTTTTTAATTTCCAGTTGAGTTTTTGATGAGTTTAATTTTTTTTACCTAGTTGTTTTGCTTTTTAAAATTTTAATTTGGTTAATAACTTAATATAAGTTAATTAATTTTGGTATTAAACAAAGAGTAATCGGGTAAGAGAAACATTTTTTCTTATAACCAATACCTATTGGACTTATAGGCTTGACTTTATTGTTCATCGTATTAAAAATTATTTTTATATTAATATTTATATATTTTATAATTAAATTTAAATAAAATATATTTTATTATTTTAATTAAAAAATATGAAAAAGGTAACTTAAACTTGAGTCGAGCTGATCACTTGACTCACCATTCTAACATTAATATTATTTAATGTTCCTCGTTCTCTCAATCATGGCACTCGTGGCTACCATATATATTTATACATATTTTTTGAAAAACCAAAAACCAAAAAATATATAACATATGGCACAAAATTAAGAATTATTTGAATAATGTTGCACATGAACATAATATAAAAAAATAACTAAAATACGATACAACAAGAAAAAAATTAGAATGGCATGAATACTTGAATATGTCGAAATTTATAAAAAACGAATGTGATGCAAAATTAGCAAGAGAATAGCTATATTCCCAAAGCAAAACATGAATGTGTTAAAATCTATAGAAAATGAATTATTAATATATTAAAAATATATAAATATGTAATGACTTGAACATGATTATAACACAAAAAATGAATACAACACAAATATACAAAATCAAAAAATCAAAAGCATAAAAAAATTCTAATCTATTATAATGTTATTTAACATAATTATTTGCACTTTTTAATCATTGTATAATTTTGATTTAACACCTCAAATTAAAAAAAAAAACATTTACATCAACTAATTTGATATTATTGTTTAATTTTTTTAATTCATAATTTATTAATATAATAAATTTTTATTCAATAATAAAAATATAAAAAATTAATATGAACTTATTTTTTAAGAAAATAAAGAGCTAATTATTATATAACATATGACAAAAATTAATTTGTAGTTTTTTTTTTTGGGTTTTGCTTGATAGAAATATGATAAGATTCCCAACGATACATAGACGACAAAAAAGTGCTTTACTTGACTCATTTGAATATAATTAATCAACCTTTTATTTAAATCAAAGATTAATTCAGACGTCTTCATTACATTAACGAAAAGAAGAGACATTTATGGGAAACAAATTAAGCACCTTGAGCTTTTGCTTTAAGGCTCATTTCAATGATTTTGGCAACTTGGGAAAGAGAAATATACGAAGAACCGCCCTTACTCAAGGCCCTTCTTGCGCTATATTTTAATCCATTGGCTCTATCTCTTATTTCTTGCCCATCGTTATCCATCATGATTTTTCTCACCATCCTCTTCAACTCGTTCCTCTCGACGATTCCACTTGACGTTGACACCTTCGGCCTCACCGCCGAGCCAAGCTCTTCCGTCAGTATTGCGGCATTCATTTTTTGCTCGGCCTAGAACGGCCAAGAAACGAGAGGTATCCCATTGAATAAACTTTCCATGGTTGAATTCCACCGGCAATGTGACACAAATCCACCAACTGATGGGTAAGCCAAACTATCTGTTTGTGGAGCCCAATTTGGGACCACTAGACCTCGGCCTTGGATTCGAGTCAGGAAACCTTCGGGCAAGTAATCAGGGGAACCATCCGAATCGTTTCCGATAGTGAAAAAAGTCCCCGATGCATCGTTTTAAACAGGAGTACGAACCACCCAAATAAACCTTTGTTGGCTGAGTTCCAAGCCCCAAGCTATCTCTGTCATTTGCTTGGCTGACAAGGTACCTCCACTTCCAAAAGAGACATAAATAACTGATCGACTAGGTTGCTTGTCTAGCCAATCGCAAACAGGGTCAGCCGAAGCCTGACATTCAAGTGGTCTCACAACCGGACCAATTTGATATACTGGAACTTTGGCAACCTGGCCCAACAAGTTAGCATCTCTCAAAGATCTAAGCGGTGAGGGCTCTAGTTCCTCAAAAGTGTTCACCAAAATCCCATCAGCTTCGGGTATTTCAAGCCCTAATCGTGGAAATTCTCTATACCACTGATCATTGCGATTCAGATAAGCTCCCAGGGTATCCTCAAAGCGAACCGGTTTGCACCCGGGAATTTTCAGAGGCTTTTCCTGCTTAAAGTGCTCTTCATCAACTATATTTTCAACGGTTGGAGCGTAAATAGCGATTCCAAGAAACCATGCATTGGAAGCAATGAAAACGTACTTCAACATGTTGAACTCATCGGCAACTGGTAATGCTTCAGTTCCAAACAAGTCCACGATCAAAGCTGTTCGGCGGCGAGACTTCATTGCAGCTACTGCGGAACGCAGTCCAGGCAAGGACTCGCGCATCATGACGACTACTTTTGTCACAATGTGCGCAGCTGGATCAACTTTGCCGGAGATATCTACAGATGGGAGGGAAACAATGTTAAGAAAGTTCATGTTGGTTGATTCAAGAAGTTGGTTTTGCGCAGCCGATGCTTCGGATGCCAAGACGAAGATTGCTATGTGGAAATTAGGTGACCAGGCGTCGCCAAGCTCGAGCAAAGGGATCAGATGGCCCAAACCAGGGCTTGCCAAGAGGGCTCCATGGGGTCTTGTGGTTTGCATGATAGCTAAATTAAAAGAGTATGAGAGTAATTTGAGTTGGCAAAATTAGACGGTATAAGGCTTGCTTTCTAATGTTTTTGCGATGAACGTCATCGTTATTTCTTGGATACTTATAACCAAAATTGTTGGATTGGATGATTAAAATTATTTGAACTTAATATAATATTTTGGCTTTTTTTAATCTATTTAAGCCTTAGGGATAGTTGTTTATCCAATGTAACATGTTACTAGAGGTCTATAGGTCTAGAGCTAAAACTTTAAATCTCGACAAAGTTAGCTACCTTTTTGAATGTTTATAGTCGTCCTGTGTCTTATCTTTGATTGACTATACATTGCTACAATTTAAATACAATAATTGATATCTTTTCCATCGATTCAGACTTCTGAAATAATCGATGTTTAAAATTCAAGGTAACCAAAACTCTTTTTCCTGCATTAGGCAGTTGCATTATTGTATATTTAAAGCAACAATGGTCCCAAAGCAAGGTTGGAATCCAGTAATTTTTAGAACCTGCAATCAGCCGCTAATGCTGCAATTTGCTATTAACCGATATCTTTGTCATTTAACTCAAGGAGACGCTGCTCTCTTCTTAATTTGCCAATAAACTCCAAAACTCCATTTATCCAGCTCAAACTAATTAGAGTTTAAGAAATAAACATAGTCTCACATGACTACTCGCTCTGGTAGCTATATTTAATTAATAATGGCCATATATTTAGCATGTAACCGCCCCCCCCAAAAAAAAAGCACAGAGGGCTTGTAGTTTGCAATGGATTTGGAGTTTTAAAAGTTTTGACAGCTAATTTGAGCATAATAATAATAAATTTAGAATTATTTGCAAAAATGTAAATATATTTAATTAGAGGTATTAATAGATTGGATTATTCTTCAGAAAGCTTGTCGAATATTATTTAAGAAGAATTAGATAAAATATTAGCTCTCAAAATAAGTTAGGATAAAAAAAATAAGACTCTAACATTCAAAGTCCAACCTTATTCATTTTTTAACTATATAATAAATATTATATTTATATTTATATATTATATAATTTATTTTGTATAGAAATTAGTTATAATATTATATTATAAATGTTAAAAAATATTTTAAATTATTTATAATTTTAAACTTAAAAAATATTAAATTATTAAAATTAAATTTAAAAAAATATAAAAAACATAAATAAAATTAAAGTACTTATTTTTAAATACAGATAAATTTAAATAAAATTTAAATAACATTGCAAACCATGACCTAATTTTACCTGACACATGTCGACGCAACCTAGCCCAACACCCCTCCAATCATGCCAATAGTCCTGAACCGATTCCTGGTTGCTGTCAATTTCTTCTTGCTATCTTGGACTCTTATTACCACCGTTTGCTACTTGCGGCAAACTTTCAAACCTTCTTCTTCATGGGCAGCTTTCCAAAAAAGCTTCATTTGTCTTCTTCCTCGGAAAGGAAAACTAAAATGAAAGAGAAACCATGTCATACATATCAAAGCGCTCTGAAAAGATAGTGTATTAATTTCATATAGAATAACAAAGTTATATATAAATAGACGTGCTGCAAATTTCATAGTAGCATTTTTAAGAAAAAATAATGATTTTACGACAAGTAAGGTCAAAATCAATCTTTAATTATATAATTTCATGTCGAGAATTTTTAATGGTAGGTAAGTAAGATGGATCTACAGTTATTCTACGTAGAACATCCAGCGAGTTGGAGTGGGCAAAAAGACGAAGAAACCTATGACAAAAGGATCACAAGATTGAATGACGAAGATACCAGACCAAAGTTTCACCTGAATATATTTTGAAAGAAAGTAATAGCCATAACACTAACGCAGACCTAAAGTATTACCTAAGATTTCGAAGTATTTATTTAATTAGTTTAATTACAATTGACTTTAAGAGGGTTTCAAAAGCTTTTATTGACCTTTAGGATATATGTATAAAATTTAGGAAATATGCATATATACATTGCCATAAACGACGAAAAAAATTAATTTATTTTGTCATTAAAATTAGTATTTTTTATAAGAGTTATACCTAATTATTTCCTTTGTCGTATCATTTGGCATAGTTTCAATCATATCACATATATATATAATATAGTGATCATGATTGTTAATTATGTAATAATTTATATAATATAAAACAAAAGATACTTTTACATGGAATTATGATTATTTTAAAAATACGTATATATATATATATACACACATATAAAAGAAAAATTTTTGTATTTTAAATTTACACTGTAATTTGTAGGAAGCTCTTGCATACAAAGTGCAAATTTATATTTTTGGCCGAAAATACAAAGTGCAAATTAACTCACTGAATTAAGCTCCCTAAGCAAATCTTATGCTTGGTGGCGGTGCAAGCAATCTTTGGCCAGTTGGGCCAAAGAATTGTAAGAGGAACCGCCACTTCTCAAAGCCTTCATCGCGCTATTGCTCAATTCCTTAACTTTCTTCCTCATTGCATGCCCTTCCTTATCCACCATGATCATTCTCACCATCTTCTCAATCTCAACCCTCCCCACGATTTCATCAGTCGTTGAAACCTTTGGTCGAACAGCAATCTCGAAATCCTCGACCAGCATTGCGGCATTCATTTTTTGCTCAGCGTAAAGCGGCCATGCAATCATTGGAACCCCATTTGTGAGGCTCTCTAAAGTAGAATTCCATCCGCAATGGGATAGGAATCCACCCACTGACGGATGGCTCAGGATCTGTGCTTGGGGCGCCCACATTGTGATCACCAAGCCAATGTCTTTGGTTCGAGTGAAAAACCCTTCGGGCAAGTAATCTGGGGTGCCATCCCCATCGTTTTTCCCGATGGTGAAATAGTTCCCAATTGCATTGTCCGATGGAGGGCGAACAACCCAAATAAATTTTTGCTGGCTTTGCTGTAAACCCCATGCCAACTCGGTAATTTGTTTGGCTGATAGAGTCCCTCCACTGCCAAATGAGACATAAATGACTGATTCAATTGCTTGCTTGTCGAGCCATAAATTTACTTCTTTATCTAAAACACGCTGCCCATCTTTCCTGACCAGTGGACCAACTGGATAAATTGGAACCTTAACAAGCTTCCCCAAGTAGTTGTTATCTCTAAGTGCTTCAATGGTTGAGGACTCGAGATCTTCCCAAGAATTAATCAGGATCCCATCAGTCTTCGTCATATTAGTTCCTATGAGTTGGAACGCATTAAAACTATCAATTTTGCGCAAAGATTCAAGGGTATCCTCAAAAGAAAGCGACTTACAACCGGGAATTTGTAATGGCTTTTGGCCCTTAACATGGTCCTCCAAGATTGTTTTTTCGTCAATGGTTGATGAATGGAACGTGACGGCAAGGAACAACGCATTACTGGTGTCGAACACGAACTTAAGCATCCCAAACTCTTCCGCTATTCCAAATGCATCAGCTCCAAACAAGTCCACAACCAAAGCTGTGGGGCGAAACTTCATGGCAGCAATTGAAGACCTGAGGCTTGGCAACGACTCCCGCATGATCACTAGCAGTTTTGTCAATAGACGTGCATTTGAGTCGACTAGGGCCGAGATATCCACCGACGGGAGTGCAACGATGTCGAGATTATTTGGGGTTGGGGATTTGAGAAGGGAAGTTGAGTCATGATGATCACTTGCAACAGCAAAGATTGTTACCTGAAAATCATGGTGAGTGACCATTCGTTTGCCAAGCTCCAAGACTGGAATCAGATGTCCCATGCCAGGGCTGGCGAGCAGGCCAGCATGAGGCTGAAACTTCGTTGCCATGGTTACGGCTTAAAAAAGATTTTTTTTTGGTAGACAGAAATTGGTTCAATTCTTACAGGTTGTTTAGAGTTCAGGGCAATTAAAGTCATTTGTAGACAACACCATGGCATTTATTACATTTTTCTTGAAATTGAATTAATGGAAATCGTCGATGTCTATTTTTGTCAATATCATATAATGCAGGCACAATCCTCGTGGACAGTGCACCTGGACATAGCACTCTGTATCAATAGTGTTCCCTGACGACATCACTTACATCGCACTATATGGTACAGCGCTTCTTGCAGTAACAACACTTCTAACCAAGCAGTAATGTCTCTATTGTAATTGACATAATTTATGGTTAAATTTGAAATTAAGAAATTTTGACATACGTGTTTGCTTGCTTGAGTGTCAGTACATTCTTTTTTTTTAATCGATAAAGGTAGTATTTTAAATTTTAATTTTAATTTAATTAATTTATACAATTATTTTAATACGTGATATTCAATATGTATAATCTTTTAATTCTAATATCTATAATTTTTTTTATCTCATATTATGATCTCTTTAATATTAAAAAGAAAAATAAAGGTACCCTTCGACCCACTGATTCTTCCTTACCGTTATTTGACTCCATGGTATTGTTTAGATTCTATTATTTCAAATTTGATTAATTCTTGTTTTGCTCAAATATTGATAAAATCAAACTATAGGCATGTTTGCAAGTGATTTATTTGGTCATTAATTGTTGTTCGAGGAAGGGGGCATTGAACATATATTGGCTGGCAATTTTTACAATTCTCATTTTCAATCTGTTAATGGGATTTTATTGCCTTTCAAAATATATGTATATATTCTTTTAATAAATTTTTGATTCCATGCTATTAATTAGTTTACGCTAAACTTTCCATATAATAGTAGTAAATTAACGGATGCAAAAGCATTGATCCCTAAATATATTGGCCATTAATGACCCATAATTTAATCCTTAATTACAGTTCTCTAAAAATCATGACTATTGGATTCCCATAGATATGCATATCTAATCTTTCTTTTCCTTAATAATCTTTTAGATTATGTTGCATAAAAACGTTCATAATCAGACGGAGCATTATTTGAAAATTTTTTATTGTTTTTAATTAAATTTTAATCTGATCAAATCTAAATTAACTTGAATTTAAAAAAAATTCTGTATAAAATTTGATCCATATGAATTGAACACATAATCTTATTTTTGAACAAATCTAATTACAAACGAGCATTGGTGAGAGACAATACCATGAGTGGCAAAGTTTAAAGATTATACTAGTAATTTGCAAGAACAACTTATGTTTGGACTAAATGTTGGGCTTAGGCATCACTTTCCATGTCATGTTTATTTGATATTGCATATTTGAGCCCGTTAAAAATTAATTTTAATGATTGAAATTAAAATTTCAATATTTTTTTTTCCCAAAAATCATACTGATTCTTGACTTGAACATTGAAACTAATGTGTTGATTTAGGTTTTAAATTTCTACACAATGGGCTAATTAACTGAGCTAAAAACAAAATTACAACAGTGGGTTATTCTTCCAAAACATATAATAGTAGCACAATATTTTTAAGAGACTATCTTAAAAGATTAGCACATTAATTGAGCCAATGCTTTAGAAGAAGAGCCATTGTCATTCCAAGCTTTTTCAGCACTCAATTTGAGCTCCTTGACTCTGGCCTTCATTGCACGACCTTCATCATACACCATTATCGCTTTCACCATCATCTTTATCTCCTCCCTTTCCACAATTCCCGTTGATGGCAGTGTTTTCGATCTTATTGCAATTCCCAGCTCTTCAGCTAACAACGCAGCATTCATTTTCTGCTCTGCATATAGTGGCCAAGCTATTAAGGGTACTCCATTGATGATGCTTTCTAAGGTCGAATTCCACCCACAATGCGACAAAAATCCCCCGACTGCTGGATGCTTTAGAATTTCAACTTGTGGAGCCCAATCCGAGATTATCAAACCCACATTTTTGGTCCGGTCCATGAATCCTTCGGGCAAATTGCTTGCTAGGGTTTCATTGCGGGCATTTCCAATTCCAACAGTGAAAAATGACCCATCACCGGATTTTGCAGCTGGTGTTCGAACTACCCAAATGAACCTTTGCTGGCTTAGCTCTAAACCCAAAGCCAGCTCCCTCATTTGCTCCTTTGACAGCATCCCCCCACTGCCAAACGATATGAACAAAACAGATTCACTCGGTTGCTTGTCTAACCAATCAAAGATTACATTTTTGTTTGAGTCCATTGTTCTGGTATGCATTATCATTGGCCCAATTGGATAGACAGGAACCTTGGTGAAACGACCCAAAAGTTTATCGTCTCTCAAAGCAGCAAGTGTTGCTGGTTGCAGTTCCTCCCATGCGTTGAGCAAAATCCCATCAGCCATTGGAATTTTAATGCCCATACTTACATATTCTAAGTACTGTTTATCAGATCGACATAGCATTGGATCGACTACATCTTCAGGTTGAAGTGGCCTGCAGCCGGGGATGACCAAAGCATCTTTTTCATCAACATACTCTCCTTTCACAACCTCGTCAAGTATTGGAAGATACAAAGTCAGAGCAAGAAACCATGCATGCGAAGGGACGAAAACAAACTTCGGAATATTAAATTGATCAGCAATATCTAGAGATTCATATCCGAAGAAATCAACTATGAGAACAGATGGAGGGAAACTCAAAGCCGACATAGCGGATGAAAAAGCTGGTCTGATTTCACGCATAAGAACTGCTATTCGCGTAACCGCTGCAGCATCAGCGTCGACAAGGCCGGAGATATCGGGTGGTGGGAGCAGGATGACTTCAAAGAGCTTCGGCAGGCTCATGCATGATTCGATTAAATGCGATTCTGCAGCTGATGTTCGTGACGAAACAACAAAGATGGTTACCTTGAAATTACGGACAGTTGCCAAGCGCCTCCCAAGCTCCACGACTGGAATAAGGTGACCTAGGCCAGGGCTTGATAATAGCACTGCGTGAGTCGTCTCAGTTGCGCCATCCATATCTGAAACTCAACAAGTAAGAGGATCAAAGAACATGTAAAAGGGTATAACTAAGTGAAAACACAGAGCAAAATTTACGGAGCTGAATCTATGAATCAAGATTTCGTTTCAGTCCTACACGGTTCGCAAATCATGAAATTTTGTGGTCATTGGTGACGGATTGTAAAAGATTAATTTTATGTTTGCCACGACAGGTTTATTTTTCTGATTGAGATTGGCACTACTAGTGATGGGGAGTTCTTTTCTTTTAAATATGCAGTACGATTCCATGCATTAATGGCAGATTCAGGCTCCAGCAAATGTAATCAATTTGTCCTGATATTTTGGCTGTTTTATATTTTCTTTTTTAAATTTGCCATGGCTCCTGTGTACGAAACTTTTATTACCTATATTTTTATAATTTTTATATTTGTATTATATTTTTAAATTTTTATATATTCTAATTATATTATAAATATGTTATACGTTGAATCTAAGAAGCAAAAAATCACGAAAATACAAAAAAAAAAATCAACACAGAGATTTAATGAGATTCGACAATGTACTTACTTGCTCGGGAGCAGTTGTTGATGTTTTTATTCATTACTAAATTTAGGGTTATATCAATCATATATTTATACTAACCCTACCTAGTATAATTTTATAAAATTGCCCATATGCTTTACTGCGAGAGCCAACCTATCTATCCATAAACCATATAAAAGGCTAATGCCGGAGCGAAGTAGTTCGCTCTGCTCCACTCCAGCATCAGCCCATTTATCTCTGTATAAAAAATTATATGAACCACGTAAACATTATATTTTTATAAATTTTATTATATTAATAATTTATATTATATAAATTTTATTATATTCATTTATTTTTTATTATATATTATATTTATATTGCATTATTATTTAATTGTGATCTACTAAAATTATTTCGAGACCCACCAGACAGGACTAAGCTTGTCCTTAGCTCAAAGACGTGGCTGACCAACCTGACCCCCCACATGCTTGGCCTTGAACCTCTAAGCAAAAATGGACAAGTTTGGTTAGACCCAAACATAAATCTTGATAATTCACTATGGATGGTCTTTTAGAGGTTTTTTTTTTTTTTTTTTTAATTGGTATTTTTAGATATTTAGATCAAACTACTAATACAATATTAAACAAGATTTATAACATTATTTAAATATTTAGATTATGTCTATATTCAAACATATTAACTAAATAAAACGCTATAATTCATTTAATATCAGAATATAATATACAGATATTAAACTTAATAGAGTGAGTTTAATAAAAATTCAAATATTTTGATAGTTACATAATGATTTTCCTTTTTAAAACCTAAAGGGCACCCAATTAGCCGGATCACATTTTTTTCCTTGAACACTCGTTTAACTATTATGTTACACCTCAATATTTGATTCAATTATTTAATATTTAGTATATATTCTCAACTCAAAAACTAAAAAATAAAAAAAATTAAAATCCCACTTCACCAAATAAAATTGATTGTAAATAATAAGTTAACTGCCATAAGTTGGGTTGGGCTGCTTACTCTTTCCTAAGATAAGTTGAGAAAGAAATAGTAGAGCATATACCCAACTGCAGAGAGAAAAAAACTTGAATATTTCGTTTAATTAATTTATATAATTATTTTTAAAAAATTATATTAAATAATTTTAAATTTAAATTTTAATATTTATAATATTTTTATTTAACTCATGCTACTAAAAAATGATATCTCAAGTCTAAAACTTAATTCAAAAAATTTATATTACTGACATGAAAAGATAATATTTTATAAGTATAGAGAAATCAAAAGACGGGGCCTTTTTGGTCTTAGCCTATACATTAAATAATTGAGAAACCTAGTTATTGAATTGGTTGGTACATTTACAACATCAAGCGTGACATAGATCACATGCCTACACAAAAAATACACATCACGTGGTGGAAGGGGCCCTTAACCCTCGGGAGGGTGGGTAGGGTAGGGGGGTTTTTTCATTCACCTATTCATTCTGAAGATGCTCTTTGACCCACGCAACCCCAGAAAGACGGAACAAATTTCAGAATACATTTTCAGTAAGAAGCCAAACACTTTAGACAAGAAAGAAAATGGCCCTACCATTCCCACACAAATCAACGGAGTAATAGTACTATTTCAGTTCAATTGTCATTTCATTTCTATTTTTTTCTAATGCTGGTAGACATGTAAAACCAAATGGTGAAAAAGAAAGAATCAAGGATCAATTTCAATGAAGATGTCTCGTAATTTACTGCCTTCCAAATTCTGAGTTTGTGTTCTGTTTTCTTCATAGGATAGATAAATCCTTTGGTTTTTTGCAAACTAGGAAAGGAACACACAATACCTCCATCCGATAAACATAGAATCCTATCAATCATATGATAAATAAAGAAATTAGAAGAAAATTCTAAAGATAAACATTGAGTAGGAACAAATTTTAGATGAACCCCTAGATTTCTTGATCACTTTCAGCTTTTATTTCTTGCCACTTGAAGATTGAACTTGTAGTCTCATTCCCGGCCTTGTAGGTTCCTTCTTCGGCAATTAAAATGCAATGGTAGGCTTAAGTTTTTTGATGTTGTAAAATCTCCTTGAGCTCAGAAATGTACAACTGTGATTGATGATCTCTGACTAATGCAAGAACTCATATTGGAGACTTCAAATATGGGAAACGACACAACTCAGAAAAGAAACCGAGCAAATATTGAGAAAGCACAATAAACTGACATTCTGAGGAAAGGTTAACTTCTTAATGCAAGCTTATGCACAAGTCTTGCTAGTTCCTAGTGTAAGTTCCAGATCATCCACGCCAATCTCATGTATTCTCTCACCTTCCCAAGGTTTTACTCTACCATTCTCAAACTCAAACTCTGAGCCCCTCCCAATCTCTGTAACTGTCCCCCAGGTCACCCCTCCATGTCTAGTGACACCATCCTGGAGAGGATTCTGTTGAACAACAACCCTTTTCACAAGGTTAAAAGTAGGCGAAGGTGGAGCTGCAGCTGCTGTGGATGCCACTGTCTGAAAACTCACCCATCGACCAGAGTCCACAGTTGAGGCATCAGACTCATCACATTCTGGTATGGTGGCTGGTGCGTGGTGATGCCGCCTTGAGGGGCTAGATGGGGCTGATGTAGCAAAAAGAGGACGTCGAAATGAGTTGAGGGAGCCATTGGAAAGGGATTCCCAGTCAGCTTTGGGCTTAGATCCTCTTGAAGGAGGGGACGAAAGAGGCGGGGTTACAGGAGCACTATTCGATATTCTAAGAGGAGGGAGATTATTCGGGATGGCTGCAATGTTGCGGAGGAATGGAAGAAGGTAGGTCGACGGATTCGAATCGAAACGAGTCGGACTTGGGCATAAGGAGGAGGAAGGACTAGCATGGTAGGAAGGTACGGGGCTCGGGAAAGATGATGACTGTGGACTTGGTTGAATAGATGAACAAGCACTGATATTTGTTGAGGTCCCTGCAATCTCAGATGGAGCTGGTGGCTTGCATCCCTGCATCAAAGCGATTAACAAAGATCAATCTTTTTGGCTAGTATTAAATTACTCGCTTGACGATCAAGATCTATGACTATCTATAATAGAAGGATCAGGTCTTAGAACAAAAGATTAATGTTCAGCCAGATCCAGATTAATGAAAAGATGAAACTTTGTGTAATTTGATTCAATACAAAACTTTCCAAATAATCCTTCCTTTCTTCAATCCAGGTCATTGACAAAGTAAAAGACCCAGAACTTCAATTCGATAATTAAATCAAAAAAATATACCAGATTAAAACAAGCTGAACAAACTACAAAAACATAAAAAGACCAAGATCAATCAAAACCCATTCCAGAACAACCATCGAAAATCAAAATTTAACACCGAAACAATGCATGCATGTAGATCTAGGGAGATGAAAAGAAAAAAAAAACAGAAATCTAGAAGGAAAAAAAAATAAAAAACAAACCTTGCGATAAGTGGTACCATCTTCTTCAACGATCCAACCAGCCTCAGAACAAAGAGCTTTCAAGACCTCGTTGTTGTCACAATGTTTAGGAAGCTTATAGCTGCCTTGAGCTCGAAGACCAGCATAAATCTTTGCAGCTATAGCTCTTCTTCTTCGTTCTCTCCTCTTGTTATTTTCCCTCTCTTTCCAGGTCGGTAATCTCCCTGAAGCCCCCGTCATCTTTTAATCTTTCTTTTTTTTTTTTTTGGGTTTCTTTTTCAAAGATCTTTGCTTTTTGTTTCAAGCTAAATATTTTTTCTTGATGATGAAGAAGAAGAAGAACAAGGAGCGTTGCATTAAAGGGAGATAAAACAGAGAGATTGGGGGACGAAGTTCAAAAAGAGAGGCACGCAGGAGCCAACTCTATCAGTCTCTCTCTCTCTCTCTCTCTCTCTCTCTCTCTCTCTCTCTCTCTTTCACGAGGATAACACTTGCTTTTCCTTATCGTTGAACTGAAAGTTTTTATTTTGTTCTGATAGAGAAAAACGCTTTTCCACTGTTTTCTTTTTTGTTTCACACTTTCGGGTAAAATACTTTTTTTTTTTAAATGATAATAAAATTAAAGGTTTGTCTATAAAATTATTTAATTATTTTATTTAATTAAAAAAATTCCATTAATTTACTTTTTATATTACATCATTTTCTTAAAATTTTGTTTATATTGTTCTAACTAAATTGTCACTTGTTAACGTTCCTCTAAATTAGTAACAGTTTGCCAATGAAATATTTTTAGGATATGTTTTAAGTTAATCAATATATAATTTATAATATCTATTATTTAATTTGACAAGTGGTGAAGTTTCTTTAATTTAACAAGTGAGATAAAAAAGCTACAACATGCATCTAATATATATTTAAAAAATAATAAATAAATAAATAAATATACAATAATTTTTTAATCTTAAAATTTTAAATAAATAAAAATATATTTACAAAATTTTACATTCATCATTCTATGAAAATAATAATTTTAAATAACATTATATTAAATATAAAAATCTGTAAATTTATTTATCATATCCATTACATTGACAATATTGTTATCATATATAATAATGTGTCAATAATCACATAATTAATTGATAAAATATTAAAATATTAAATTTGTAATTTTAATTATAAAAAAATATAATAACATTAACAAAGTTCAATTAATAAATGGCAATGCGGCTTTGAGCCTATGAATATAGGTAGGCAATTGCCTATTAACGGTTCGATAATGATACTATTGATTGTAGCCTAAACAAGGTTGAAATTTTGGGATAATAAAACTGGAAAATGAAAGTGCCTTACCCACCGAGGCATGGCATTGTACCAAGAACTTGCTTAGGATATTTCTTGAGTTTGATTCTTATTTAGTAAATGTTTAATTTAATTTTAACGATAGATTATGATGATTCGTATTAGTTTTCTTGAAATTAGTAAAGAGCGATGGATTAAAAGGATCTATATTTTTTAAGTCTATAAAAAATATTTGTATGTTTGGGCGTAGATTTAAGTAAAAATTAAATAATTTATCTGATTCGATTGAATTTAATTTTAAATTTTAATATTTTTATTTTAAATTAATTTTAATAATTTAAAAATAATATAAATTTTTATTTAAATTTAATTATAAAATATATAAATATTAATAAAAAATTTTAAATATAATAAATAATTTAAATTTAAATAAACGTAAATTTAAATTTAAAAAAATTTAAATTACTCTCTGATCCGTGCTCATGCCCAAGGCTACTCGGTTAGCTGACCGGCCAATTGGAGGGGTGTTTTTGTAACAATAATTTTGTAAGTATATAAATTTTTTTGGGTGAATTTTTTCTTCATTAATTTCATTGGTTAGTGAAAAGGAGGAAAGGGCCAGAGTTTGGTGAATCTATGACTTCACTCACTACTACGGTACTTTCAAAATTATTGTCATTTGTCATTTATTCCTGGAAAGCAAAGAAAAGCTTCAAAGGACTGTCCATGTGGAAGTTTTATTTTCTACCCTGCTCTGCTGGCATAGCTAATAATAATAATAATAATAATAATAACAATCAATGAAAGAATAATAATTTATATATTAATATCTATTTCTATATGCAAAATATTTAATACAACCATTTCATTTAATATCAACTTCATACGTTTCAATAATCAAATATATATCACTAAACAATGATCAAAAAATATATATATATATATCAATAAACGTTAATATTAAAATAATATATATACATTGAATCCTTTGATTATTTTTTTCTTTATTTATTTTTTTTTCAATTCTAAAATACTAACAAGGCTTTTAAATTATATCATTTTACTCAAATAAGCTTTTATATTTTTATGGCACTCAAATAAAGTTTTATCTTTTGATTTTTATATCAAAATAAAATTTTATTTTAAATGAAATATTAATTTATATTAAAATTTTATTTATATGCAATAAAAATATAAAAATTTAACTGAGCTGTAAAGTTTGGGAACTTCTTTATTATTTTAATATATTTTTTAATTCATAATAATTTTAATACATATCCCCAAATTTTCGATACTTTTGTCTTCTATTTTCATAGAAATTACCTTTAATCTTTACTTACCAATCTTCAAAAACTCATCCAACTCTAACATCAACAAAAATCAACAAGTTTTTACGGAAAAAAATAGGATAATATTTGGGATGGTTGGGAGCTACATGATAGCCACAAAGGCTAAAAAAGACCAGTCAAACTTAAAGCTTTCTTTCCATGAATGGATTTGGTCGTAAGGCAAACACAGCAAATTTTTTGCCCACGCTGGGCCCACGAAAGAAATGGGTAGCCTCCATTATTGACGAGAATAATGTTTTTTTTTTTTTTTTTGCAATTATAACCCTCATTTTTTTTCTTGGTTTTTTCTTTTTAAAATCATTAATAAATAATTCTATTCATATAGATTAATGTCTACCACCCGTGTGAGGAAAAGTTTTTTTCTTAGACACTCATTTTACTTTATAATTATTTTCATACATTAATTAATCTTTCTCAAATGATATTTTCATAATACTTGTAAGTGATAAGTGAAGTAAAACTCTTGTTTTTAATTTCAATAATTATAATTAAATTTTGAATAGTTTTAAATAAAAAATAAGAATAAAATCTACTTTAAATTATTAAAATATTTATAACTATCAAAACAAAAATAAATAAATATTTTGCTAATTGAAACTTTAAAAAATTTATTTTATTAAATATAATATTTAATAAATAATATGAAGATTCTATATGTACTAAAAAAATTATTCAATATAATAACCGTAAACTATGAATGAATAAATAATATTTTCATCATGATTTAGAACAATGATCGGACGGTCACAAAAGCTATCAGAGGTTTAGAAAGAGTGAAAGTTCTTACGGTAAAAAATTGGCAGAGTGAAGTAATGAAATTAAAAAAAAAAAAAAAGAAAAAAAAAAAAGAAAGAAGAAGATGCCGTATCTCCGGTAATTGAGGTGGCTGTAGGGGTACTGACATGATAATCAGTTTGAACGGTCCAGATGTGGACAAACATCAATCTTAGACAGTCCAAGGGGACCCCCTTTGGACAGTAACCTTTTTTTTCTGTGGGGTCGGTGGGCTCCATACTTGCGACTCACCGAAATCTGTATTTCTTTATTTAATGATTAAATAAATAAACAAATAAATAATAAACCCAGTAGGCCACTCCATCCCTCACCGGGTCCAACCAATGGTTAGGGACCGACCTAAGCTCGTAAGCTTCAACGTGTCATATATATCTGTTCGTAAATTTTTATTATTCTTTTAAACTTAAAATTTCATTGAAAATAGATATATATTTTATATAAAGATATTAAGAAAAAGTTTTTTATTAGTTAAATTTGTTAGGTGATATGTATTTTGTGAAAATATATTTAAAATAAATAAATAATTAAAAAGATACATATTATCACATATATTTTTTATACAAATTTTTTTATTATCAATATATAAAATAATTTTATTTAAAGATTTTTTAGATCTGATTCTTTTATTATTATTAATGTAAAATTTTAATAAAATTTTATATTTTTTTAAGAATGATTATTATATTAGACAAATTTGCCACGATTAAAGTAATGCTTTTCAACCGATCAGATTTTTCGATTCATATTTCAGATTTAATCTATCTAAATAATTATATTATTTATTAATATGATACTTAAATTCAATTCGATTTATAAATAAAATTTTAATGCCCGACTATTGGTAGAAGCACGTGGAGTGCTTTAAGTTTCCACAAATAAATCACACTACTGTTAATTTTATACATCAATTTTCATTCTGAACAAAGTGATTTAAGAACAAAAGGAAAATATTATCAAAAGGAAAAAAAAAATCATAGCTAGATTATCAATTATAAGCTTGGAGTGAAGTAAGCATATAATCAAACTTGAAATTAGAACAATAGAAATACATATAATTTGATTTTTATGTACCGTGAAAAAATTAGTGATATTAAAAGATTATATTATAACTTATTTTTTTAAATATATCTTAGAAATTGATGTTATTATTTTTTTCTAATTCTGTTTAGAAGAAATAATTTCTCATGTATTGATTAAGAGAGTCAGCAAATGGTAGGGAATAGGCACGTGCGGTTCCAGCTAAAATTAAAAGAGAGGGGGGGAAAAACAGAGGAGGTTAGCTGGCAGAGCCATGAAAATCAACAAGACTTAGCTCCCACGTGCGGGAGAGAGGCGTGCCTTTTGGCGGTCTTTTGCTAGCTGGGACCACCTAAGTTTTTCTTTTTCTTTTTTTTTTTTTTGTCTTGTTGTTTCTGAATAAGGGCTGCTGGGCCTCGCGTTGGTCTTTATTGGTAGGAGAGCAGCATCACGCGGGGGCTAATTTTGTAACCTTTTATATATGATTTTGCTTAATTGATGCACATAGACTTAAATATATTTAATATATTATTTTTATTAAATTTAAGGAAAATTTTTATTAATTGAAATGTTTTCGTATCATCTCTTGTCCTAGAGCAATTCACCTGCATCAACGTGAAGAAAAAAAAAATTGACATTGATGCTTGGAAACACATTCATTTTGTAAACAAAGGCCCAAGGTTAGGGGATTAGGCCTTTGCGTTGGGTGGCCTTTGGATTATATGATATGAGGGCAGAAATTAGCCCAAATTCTTATGGGTTAACTGTAACACGCATGTAGCTATAAGGCCCATCCTCCCCAGAAGATTATTTAGATCTGGCTCCCTTTGGTCAGTAACTATTGAAGAGGATGTTTAGCTCAGATTCCACAAATCTATAACATTCAGATGCTTTTGAACGATCTTAAAACAAGAACATGGATGCAAAATCATGACCATGACCAAATATGTTATAATGAAACCACCACTTACAAAGATACAAGTATAGTTCTTTCCAATATTATAATAAAGATTCATTTAAAGAAAGCTCCAAAGATGAAGTCCAATTCCATATACATAAAGGAATTGTTTCGATTATCAGAACAATTGTTCAGCAAGCACATCGGATTTCCTGCAACAGCAAAGCAAAAATATATGTAAGAACCAAAGAAATCATATTCGTTTTTGGCAACAGCAGCTAAGGAAGAATATCATGTTCCTAGTTCCGCATTAAGACGGTACATCGGTATATGCCTCAGAGACATACAACAGCATTACGAAAGCTACGGTAAAGCATAGATGGATTTTCAGCTGGTTCGTCTTTTAGGAGATAAATTTGCAGACAAATTATTTGAAAAAACACGAGTGCGTTTGCACTTTGACCTACCTTGAGAAAGCTAGATACACCGTGGGAAAAAGTTTTGCCCCACATAGCCACCATACATAGCCCTTCTCACATTAGACTCGAACATCTTCGGATTATCCCTCAACACTGCAGCAGCATCATGATTAAGGGGATCCTCATAATTTGGTTCCTGAATGCAAAATTTGAAAGATTCAAATATCAGATGGATAAAAGTTCACAGATCAGATGCCCGCAAATTCAAAGACTTAAGTGTCTGTAAATTCACTAGTCATTACTGTGAAAAGATGATATAATCCATAGATTATCGTGTTTATATTGAGCACAGGTTTCCAGTCTTCACGTAAGATGTTGAGGCAAACATTTCCTTCCAAGTCAATGTTTGGATGGTAAATCTGGGAATTGACGTCCAACATGAAAGAAGCCAGGTTATAACCAAAAGCAAATGAGACCACGACAAGAATTCAGTAAAGGATCAGACGACGTAGAAGTAAATAAGATGAGCCCGGTATACCTTGGTCTTGCACTTAACTTTTGGTGCCTCATGCGGATAAATGGGAGAAACTTGGAAGGAGAACAAAAATGTGCCACCACTGTTAAAATAGCAGGCAGTCCAACAAACAAACATGTATGAAAAAATAGCACCAGTTCCCCATAAAGAAGAACTTTAACCAAAAACATTATGCTAGAAAGCAAAAGATTAATTGGTTTAGGATAAGAGTCATGAAAGAGATTGCTTACAAATAATATCCTTCATCGGGTCGAATTGAAACTTCAAAGTTCATTAGGTCATCTTTTCCATTAGGAAATGTTATGGTACACGATATAGGTAGGTTCAACTCGGAAATGTCTGCAAATTAAACATGAGACTCAAATTTATTAAGTGCTAATTCGATCCTAGATCAAATACAGATCCTCCTGAATCAAATTGATTCATTGCTCGAGCAACATATGATTAATTAAATCAATCTCATTCAAGAGCTTTCTATCCTTATAAAGTTAAAAGGAAATTTAAGTAACTCAATTCACTAAACAAGAGAAGCAAACCTTTGTGTAAACGCAACTCCCCTGCAGTTTGCTTTTTGATAGGTGCTCCCCCAATTGCATTTTCAGCAAGTTCTCTCTGCTGTTCCTTTACTTTAAACAGCCGAATCATAGCTCCTATATATAATTTTTTTTAAAAAAATTAGAACAAACCCATTAATTTCCATAGTTGATAACAGCATTTAGTAACAGAACCAAAGTAACACCAATTCAAAATATAAACTAAACCATCAAAAGAAAACATCTGTTCATTAACAAACCCTAACTCCAAAAAAATAAACCTTGTCTTTGTTATCTAATTTGATTTCATAATTTTTAACTGTATAAAAACAGCAATTAATTCCTTTAAGGAACCAAAAAGATCGCTTTTTTAACTGATTTCAACATTGGAAGCACCCCAATAGCTCTTTGATTAGAATACTGTCAATCTTCATAATAAAAGAAGTGCCTTATGCTTCATCTTTACAATACAAATTTGAAAATAAAAAAAGATTCAGAATTGAATCAGTATCTAAAAGATCATATAATTCAAGATAAAGTTAGTTTGCAAACATACAGATCGTTAAAGATGACGGAAATTTAATCTGATTTAGGCAAATAAATCTAACAAAAAAAAAAAAGAAAGAAATCCTTAATAATCAGAACCGATTAAAAAGAAAGTGAAAATAAAAAGATAAAAACAGTGTTTTGGTTTTAATAGATTTTCAACGAACCTATTGCAGGAAAAGCTGAAGAGAGAAACAAAATGATGAGAAGGAAAAGGGGGGGGGGGGGGGGAAGAGGAATTCAGATATGGATGTGGACAGCAAAAACAAAGTGAGAGTACAAACTAAGAAATCTGATAGGCCGAAAACAATTAACATGAATATAAAAATTAATTTAAATTTATAAATATTTTAAAATTTATATAATATAAAATATATAAGTAAAATTTTATTAATAAATATATTATGTTTTAAATAAATTATAATATAAAAATATGATATAAATATATTAATTATTAGAATTAAAAGAGAAAAGGGAGAAGACACAGAAAGCCAGATTGGATAAACTTTTGAGCAGCATTTGCCCTTCTACTAATGTATAAACTATGCTCGTATATAAATTATGATTCAAATGATGTCACGGGTTAATAAAATATTAATTAATTAATAATTTTATTAAAATTTTAAATTAATTATATAATAATATATAATTAAAGATACTTTTGTAATTTATTTTAAGATAAACTTCACATGATATTGTCAAATAATTTTTTTATTTAAAAAAAATACTTACATCTTACCTCATTATTTGAAAAAAAAAAAAAATTTGGGCCTTGAGTAATGAACTAAGCCAGCCTTCAAAATAAAAGAAAAAAAATTCATTGCAGAAAGATCAATTGGGCTTGAAGGAAGTCTGCGGCCCGTCTTGAAGTTGACTTAAACGGTGCGTTTTGCTTCTTTCAAGTTTCAAATGGCCGCCTTCATTTCCACCGGAGGAGTTCCACCGGAGGAGAGGAGAAGCCTTGCAGAAATCGCTGCGGAATAGAAGAGTGAAAATGAAGAACCTCTCTTTCACTTTCGTCTTCGTTTTCTATATTTTTCCTCTTTTTTGTTTATCTTTCAATCCAGAATCTACGCCCGGTGGCCGAGTTTTAGTGTTGCTCGACGATTTCTCACTGAAATCGTCTCACTCCATTTTCTTCAACTCTCTTAGATCCCGCGGCTTCAACCTCGAATTCAAACTCGCCGACGATCCATCTCTCTCACTCCAACGCTATGGCCAGTACCTCTACGACGCCTTGATCCTTTTCTCTCCTTCCACTGAAAGTAAAGCTCTCAGCTCGGAACGACACCATTTCCTTTTCACTCCGTTCGTTTTAACAAGCGTTTTGATTTGTTTTTATGGTTTCTTAATCGTAAATTTTGAATTCTCTTGGCTAGGATTTGGTGGATCTTTGAATTTGGCGGCGGTGCTTGACTTCGTTGACTCAGGTCACGACTTGATAGTTGCAGCTGATCCGTCTGCGTCTGATTTGATTAAGAACATTGCTACTGAATGTGGAGTTGATTTCGATGAGGTCAGTCTTTTTCTTTTACTTTTGGATTTTTTAAAGGCAGTTTCTTTTAGTTTTTAATAAATTTGATGAATGGCTTAGGATTCATCGGCATTGGTTATTGATCACAAAAACTATGCAAATTCCGGGGCCGCGGGTGACCATACATTGATTGCCAGTGATGATTTTATCGAATCTGATGTCATTTTAGGAAAAACTAAAATCGAGGTCAGTGTTACTTGAATTATATAGGCATTAAAAAAAAAATCTGAAATTGGTGGCACATATGTTCATCTTATTAATTGAAAATTTGCTTTTTGCCAATGTTTTAGGCGCCAGTACTTTTTAAAGGGATTGCACATTCAGTAAATGGGGCTAACGGCCTGGTAAGGTTGAAGACGAATGGTGTCTTTTCTTTTGCTTAATATACGCTAATATTTTTGAGGTTTATGATACAATGTGTAGGTTTTGAAGGTGCTTTCTGCATCTCCTTCAGCTTATTCTGCTAACCCAGAATCCAAACTGTTGACCCTGCCATTGCTTACTGGAACTGCCATTTCGTTGGTTTCAGTTGTGCAGGTATTTTGTTTGTTATTGAATATCTTTCACCTTGAAATGGGCTATTTTTTTTCCTTGATGAAGTAATATTTTCCTTTGTAATTGGCTTTTGTTAGATGAAGATATGTGGATCCATAACATGAACATGTGATTCAACTCCGATTTCCTTGAAGGAGACTGGATGATTGGTTGCATCTACTTTATATAGTTTTCCAGAGGTTATTGTTGACAATCCTTTTACATAATGCAGGCTAGAAATAATGCTCGGATCATGATCACTGGCTCCTTAGATTTATTTAGTAACCGGTATATATACCATGTGGTGTTTTTGATTTCTGGACTTGGAATATTGTTTTTTCATTTTCATTGATAAAATTCCTCTCTGCAATTCAGGCTGTTAAGAACTTCTGTACAGAAACCTGGGAGCCCAGATAACTGAGACCACAATATTTCCTCTTTTTTTTTTTTTTTTTTTCATTTTTGCAAATGGTTTGTGGAAGATAATATACTTGCATTTTCTAATAATCTGCATAATACTGTTATCCACTAATTCCACCAAAATGGGCTGTTTCTTTTTGTTGTCACTACATAGATATTTGTTTGTTTGTCTTGATACTTAAAGTTTTCTCATGCATAACTTTGTGAAAGCAGGAAATTGATGGTCATTTAGTTTCAAAAGTTTATAAAAGTTCTTTTCCTGCATGTGGCAATGACTATTGTCCCTTCAATTGTAATATAAAAGCGGTGCGCATTTGCATACAGGTCAAATGTTGGTTGTTAGACAACTATCTTCTTTTCTCCCTTCCCTAGAATGCCAGCTGTTGTGCTTATTGCTTCTTGATCCGTGTTAATGCATAAACTTACTAGTTTCTTCCTTGCAGCTGTACTGACTGAGGTTGGCGAATTGTGAATTGACCTCTTGATATTAATTGTAAAAGCACAAAGTAAAATGGATGCTCTGATTTATCGAAATTAATGCATGAATTTAGAGGTTTCTGATTGCCAAAATGCTGCCTATGATGTTTACAAATCATGCATAGACATTTTACGCTTTTCATTTGCATATTCTCTTTACAAACTTGTCTTTGTGACTTTGTATTCCTGCAAGCATTCTTTACTTTTCTTCCTTCCCTGCTCTGCTTGAGAAAAACAAGCAGTTTTTGTTGTTTGTCACTGATATTTTGAAGCAAATAGCTTACATTCTCTTGACTTTGCTGTGCTAGATATGAGAAATCGGGAAATGAGCAGTTTGTGACAGAAATTAGCAAATGGGTCTTCCATGAAAGGGGTCACTTGAAGGTGAGGCAACTTGAACAATTTCCATTTGGTATGTTCAATAGAGTCTGTGAAAGATGCCATTGCTCTTGCTTATCCAACTTGCTCATAAAAATATTTTTTGCTTTATATTCTCTTTTACTATATCTAATTTTCTTCTTAATTCCAGGCTGTTAATCTTAGACATCACAAAGTTGGGGAAACAGATGAGCCTGCGATGTATAGGATCAAAGATGACCTGGTACTCTCTCCATCAATCAGTTCTGTTAAAGCTGTTTTGTTGAAAATATTTGTATTTAATGGAACTATTCACATTGAATCTTCCGAAATTTATATGATTCCAGAAATTTTCTTTGAGATATACGAGTGGTCTGGAAAGAGCTGGGAGCCTTATGTGTCAGATGATGTTCAGGTCCAATTTTGCATGATGAGCCCTTACGTGCTAAAAACACTATCAACTGACAGAAAAGTAATCTTTGGCAAGGTTCATGTTTTTTTTTCTTTTGACTTTGCAGACCTTCTTCTGTAATCTCTTGTTTATGTGCATATCAAATTTTACAGGGGTTATACCATGCATCATTCAGGGTCCCTGATGTTTATGGGGTATTTCAATTTAAGGCTGACTATCACAGGCTTGGTTACGCTAGCTTATCTCTTTCCAAACAGGTAAGCTTTTCTTAACCTAAGCAAACGAAGTACGCTACTTGATTCTATCTGTATGATATTTCTGCGTTCTGGCCTGATTGATTTGATTAAATTCTAATTGTAGGTTGTTTTTACTTTTAAAATTTTCATATTTTATAACCAATAAGAAATCAATTTGGATTTATTAAGGAAATGGCTTTAATGGAACTTGATATTAGAAAAACTGTGGATACCAAATATTATCTGGGGATTGGTATAGTTTTCTATTTTCCGGTACATGGTATGTGTTTTTCCAAGACTAAAGCATGTAAAACTTATTTTCCAAACCCAGTACTAGAACTGCATTTCCCTTGAAAACTATAGCTATTTTATTAGCAAAAGCTTGTTTTAGAGCTATGCTTTCAATATAGACAAGAGGCTATTGGTTTTAAAGAAATGCTGCTTTTAAAACTTTTTTATGGTGGTGTATAGGAAATGTTTATCATAATGCTTTTAAAGAGCTTGGTTTAGGCTTGGTTTTCCTTATTATTAAGCTAGCATACTTGCTTTTTAAATTCACAGTCTTTTATCTCCTTTCTTCCCTGTTAAAGCTTGTTGATGTGTCTTTGCACTGTCCATTTTTCCTCCTTTCCCCCTGCTTTTTCTCACTGCCGAAGGCCAAAGAGCAGGCACAGACACAGTGCTCCTGCTTTCCTCCTTTTCTCTTTCAATTCTTTTTTCCTTTTCCTCCACCATTTTGGTCTTGCTCTCTCTAATCCAAATTCATCTTTCTCATCGCCACAGATCCCTTCCAAAGATCATCCCTGTTCCCCTCTTCAAATCGAACTCTCCAACACAGGCATACACACATCATATATAGTCTCAATCAAATCATGTTCATGTGTTCAGACTGTTTGTATTAAAATATTGTCTCTGTCACTGTTGGCACTCTCCTAGAAGGAACACATTTCTTGTTCCCAAATTATTAACGGACACTGTAACTTGCAGATTCCAGTTCGACCATTCAGGCACGATGAATATGAGAGATTTATAACAACTGCGTTCCGATATTATGGAGCTTCTTTCGCAACGGTACTTTCCCTCTGCGTGTGTCTATTTGCACAATATGTCTTTAAGAATTAATCTGTGGCAAATCTTTGGTTGCGTTGAATGCAGATGGCTGGATTCTTTATCTTCAGTATACTCTACCTGTATAACAAGTAAGTACTGTCAAAGAGAATCAGATTAATGTCACCGCAGTTCTTTGATGTCTTTTTGAACAAAAAGGGAAAAGAAAATTTGGCGGCTCATTTTTCTCTCAAGATATATCTACTTGGACCCTAGATGAGGGCTTAGTTTGGATATTATACAAAAGTATCCAGGGTTTTAGATTTCAGAATTTGCTTCTTTCACATTGTTGGTTTCAACCTCCGACATTCCATTGAGGAATAGATTTTGCAATCAGCTTGCTATGCTTGAGCTTAATCATATATGATAGAGAGTTAGAGATCATTTGAAACTTTTTATTGAACATCATTGGAACATGATTTATCAATATGATGTCATGATAAGTGGAGACTTTAAACAGGTTAGTTTTTTTTTTCTTTTTTAATAAAAAGGCAAGCAATTTCGTTTTACATGCCAGTTTTCTCGGGGAAGCAGATGAAGATGTTGCAGGCTGGCTCCCAGGAAGCACAAAGATTTCATAATCATCGACAAAACACAGTAATTTTCATAGTATTTCATTTTCAGGACTCCAAATTCTAAAATCCGATTAACTTTATCTCGCTCCTTGACAAGATGCGACAGCTTAAAAAACTTCATCGCCATGCCTGAAAGTCAAAATTGGCATGATTCACCAGCCTGTCTTAGTAGGTCATCAACCATGTAACTGAGTTGCATGAGCCGGCTATTTCTTTCAAATATTTCATAGCATCCTTCTTATCTAAAGTATTTATAGATCAGGCTAGGTATAAAAATTTTTTGAATATCTTGTAAAATTCCAAAGTAAGGTTGATGCGTAAGTCCAAATTATTATTAAAAAATAAGATATTATAAAAAGTTATTTTATAATTAAAATTAAATAATTTTTATTAATTAAATAATAAT
The DNA here is from genome assembly GCA_038381775.1 of Adansonia rubrostipa. Classification (NCBI taxonomy): domain Eukaryota; kingdom Viridiplantae; phylum Streptophyta; class Magnoliopsida; order Malvales; family Malvaceae; genus Adansonia; species Adansonia rubrostipa. The sequence goes on along the minus strand of JBBYHM010000008.1, from coordinate 2,174,252 downwards.
TTAAATTGGATCAAACCAGCATAAAAAAAGTACAAAAGCTATTTACACACACACACATATATATATATATATATATTCTTGCAGTTGAAACGTTAAAAAATTCAATGCTAAATATACAAGTTTTGTACATACTCACATCCGTGGATTCCAGTCCATGAACTCGTTAACTTTAAGCTTCCGTTGATATCGATTAGAGCTTATCAGCGTAGAATTTATGC
>JBBYHM010000008.1:2145055-2171626 GCA_038381775.1 Adansonia rubrostipa | reverse complement strand
AGACTGACTTTTCCTTGCGCTTTACCCTTTCACTCCCTTAAAAACCCCCCTCAGCTTTTCTTTGCTTTTAGTCCCATCATTTAGATTTCAGTTCTCAATTGTCATTTCATATTAATGGCTAAAGTAACAGCAGCTCTCTCTCTGTTTTTCTTGCTCTTTTCCTTCATTTCAGGTACTTTCAGTTAATACCCTTCTAGGTTTCAGTAAGTACAAGTGAGAAAAAAAAGGCTGTTTTCAGCTTTCATGGTTTCACTTCTCTGTACTTTCTTTTAGGTCTTTTTCTTCGCACGTTTTTCATGAATTGAGCTTAATTCTATCTGGGTTTTTACTACTTCAATTAATTGTTGTTTTCGTTGTTAGTTTAATAAGCTGACTGGGTTTCTAATAATTAGTCTAGTTTGTTTAAAGACATTTGGTTCCTTACAGATGTTGCACTTTATTTTATCTAGTTTTACTTGATCAGATCTCTGTTGAGTTCCATGAATCTGAATGGCTAATTTTATGACTCTCAACCTTGTTTAGGTGGAACTTTGATGATGGTAAATGGACAGGTAATTAATTACATCAATCATGTTCTTATTAGACCCTTTAAACTCAGAAACTAAAATTTAAGGTCAAAATATTAGTTGTTATTGATTGAAAGTTGTCTAAATGGAAATGCAGAAAACTTGGTGCGTGGCTAAACCATCATCCGACCAGGCAACTCTTCTGGCAAACATTAATTTCGCATGCTCTCAAGTGGATTGCAGAGTAATGCAAAAGGGTTGTCCTTGTTCCAGCCCTGATAATCTGATGAACCATGCTTCCATTGCCATGAATCTTTACTACCAAGCCAAGGGAAGAAACAGGTGGAACTGTGATTTCAGAGGCTCTGGTCTTATTGTCATTACTGATCCAAGTAAGTCGTATTTCAGCAGCCATAACTGAGTTGAAATTGAATTTTGTTTATGTTCCTTAAGTAATTCTTTCCAATGCATTAGACAATCCAAATCCTTCTTTTTTCATTTAGAAAAATGCAATAAAAACCTGAGACGTAGAGAAAACTCTAAAACACTGAACTATTTCATCATTTTGCACCCAATACTTTAAATGATGGATCTAGAGAATGTTACCTCTTTTTTTTTTTTTTCTTATTCTTTAATCACCTTTACTTACTTTTAATTTAATTGTATTAAGTGATTGTCATGTAATATCGTATATGTGCTAAAATCTATGTTGTTTTTTATGTTTTTTTGCAGGTTATTCTAACTGCATTTATGAGTAGCTAGGACTGGGTGTAAGGTTTAAGCAACTGTGTGTTTCCTTTTGGAAAAAGGGAAATCTTGTAACTTAAATTATTGAACTTTTTGTTTACTCTTTGAGTATCTGGTAAATGTATCCATCGTCACTTAAATTTAATCTAGGTGGATTATTAGCTTCTGCTATTCAATGTGAAAAGATATTTTCATGGAAAAGCTATTGTTTTTTCTGAGAAAAATCTTTACAACCCAGCTTGGAAAACCTTTACAGGGAATCAAGTAGATACACATCCGTATCACCCCCTTCTTTTGGCTTTTCTTTTTCTTGCTTTGTTTCCTGAATCATGCTCTTTTTTATTCAACTTCAGACGTACTTTAGAGGAAAAATAAATGAATAAATAAATAAATTAAAGTTCAACTAGCCATGGAATGGGCAATATCCAAATCAGATCTTGGTAAGGAAATATTGATACAAAAATAGATTTTGAACCCATCTTGAATATAAATATAATATATTTAATAAATATAAAAATAATATAATATTATAATATTATAAATTTAATATATATTATATTTATATTTATAATTTTAGTACATATAATAATTTATGTTAAGTTGATATTTACGTTATTAGCGTACAAATTACAGAGCTCCGTATAAAAGTTACCTTTCCCCTAGCACAGTACGGCCTAGCAGTAGCATAGTGGGCTTGCAGTCCCCAAGTTTGAGATCTATTTTCCTAGCTCCATACAAAAGTCACTTTTTCCCTAGAACAGTAGGGCCGGCAGTCCCCAAAATTGAGATCTATTTTCCTCTGCGTAATAACATGTGCACAAGAACAATAAAGAATGGGCCTACAGCTAGCCAGTACTTGATAAAAGAAGCTGAATGACTTTGCCTCAAAGGCATCAAATGCTGGGGGGACCTTTTTATGACCGCAGTTTTTTCTATATGTAGTAAATAATGAATTAATGCACTTTCATGATTTAAATCCTTTTGATTTTTTTTCTTTAGTTTGTTATTAGATTAGTGATTTTTTATAGGATTATATTTATGATTAAAAAATATAATTATAACTTAAAAGGTTTATATTATCATGACATAAAGGTTTTGTATTTTTTTATGCATGTTCAAAGATTAAGTAATTTATCTAATACTATAAGTTTAGCTCTAAGTAAATTAAGTTTAAATATAAATTTTTTATTTAAATTAATCTAATTTAATATAAATTATTATTTAATTAATAAAAATATTAAACTTAAATATAAATTTTTTATTTAAATTAATTTAATTTAATATAAATTATTATTTAATTAATAAAAATATTTTATTTTAATTTAATTATAAAAATATATAAATATTAATATAAAAATAATTTTTAATATTTTATTAATTTTTAATAATAATGTGTGGTTGCACATTTGCGCGCATGCTTTAGAATTTTCTGGTCTCACATGCTTCTTGCATATTTCAATTCTGCTACATTATTGCGGCCTTCATTAACTTGATTGATAAACTACTTAATCTAGCGGTAACGCTACCTAGCAACGGCGCTACCCAGTGGCAACGTTACCTACCGGCAGCATTCCTTGGCACAACTCTCCTTGGCAGTTGTGCCTTACACTCCAATTCTACAGTGCTGTACTGTTCTGTCATTACAATTAGCCTGTCACTTACTGCTCCACAACCACATGAAGACTGGGTAGCACTACAGGCTGATCTCGCGGGGTTGGGCCAAGTTAGCCTGAGAACTATAAGAGGAGCCACCCTCGCTGACAGCCTTCGCAGCGCATAATTTTAGATTGCTTCCCTCTCTTTATCCACCATCATCTTTCTAACCACTGCCTCCTATATCACTTCCTCCTGATCACGTCTCCGATGGCAATGACTTCGATCGGGTAGCCAGTACAATACATTCAGCCACCAATATTGTAAGATTCATCTTTTTTTCGGCATACGGCGGCCGCACGATCGTTGGAACACCATTGACAAGAATCCACCTATAGATGAATGGCTCAAGATTTCACCTTAAGGCTCCCAAAATCGGAACCACAAGTCCTTCGCTGGCGCGGCTCAGGAAATAAGTAGTTTGGGGTGGGGAGTCAGGCAGCCTCAGTTGCTTGTCTTGAAAACAGTTGCTGCTGAAATCTACTCAACTGGTGGAGTCTCCCAAATAAACCGTTATCGGCTCTTTTTCAAACCCCATGCCTCCTCTATCGTGTGCTTGGCTGAGAGGGTTCCACCACTCACTCAAATTCAAATTCATCACTATTTTGCAAGGTTTTTAGTTGGGAAATTTAGAGCAACCTGATCATTGATAGAATTTATCAGAAAATAATGTAAAAAGTTAATTCAAAAGAACATTTATGCACAAACAGAATTAATGTTTATTGAAGGTCGGCCAAAAATTATCAGAATTTTCAATAGCTTTTTTATAAAAAAAAGAAATATAAAAATTAATATTTAAATTTTAAATTTATCTGATATTTTTTTTAGAATGTTAAGTAATGTTATTAAATGCACTACTTAGGATGATACGCTTAGAAATATAAATGCAATTAATGTATAGTTTTCCTGAATCCAATAAAAGTTACATATTAAATACGAAAAAATTTTTAAAATGGTAAATAAACACGAACACTTTGGTTTGAAAATAATGGTATGAAATCCTAGATTCAATGAAGATACTGATTTAAATGAAGTATGAAAATATGTGCGTTGATGTCTTCCTATCGGAAATCCAAAGTCAGGTAGGATCCTGTAATACAAAAAAAGTTAGAAGGACGCCGGAGTTTGTACTCCGGGAGCCCTCTTCGATGATTAAGTCAGAAGGGTGTTTTGTGTAATGGTATTTTTTTTAGAGTCGGAATGCTTACTTGTGAGTGGCTTGCCCTTTTATAGGATTTGTTTGGGGATATTGTGTCAGGTGATTTGGTGATGATGTGACCATCGCCGAGCTAGGTGTCAGGCTATGGTGCCTACTGGTCGGCTCAGCTAGTCGGCCGCAAGTCAGGGTGTCAACTCCGTATTTAAGTTGCTGCCGACGAGGTCAAATCACTGTCAGGTGTGGTTCGGCGATCGCCATTCTTGTTATCGCCCAAATGGAACTGTGGTCATTTAGGCGGTCGTCTTATGTGGAGGTATAACAATCGCCCCCCCAGGGTCCAAAAAGGAGGTCATAAAGTGACCTGACGTTTTGGACGTGTGTGATGGGGAGTTGGCACGTGGCCTAAGGAGCCTAACGTGCGGGAGGCGAGAAGGCACAGCTGACAATAATGGCAGCAGTAATGGCAGGGTAACAGAAGAGCGTGGAAAAAGGGAGAGGAATGAGAGGAGAACACGTGGCTTGACAGGGGATTCAGAGGGCACATTTTGGGGGATACAAAACGGCGAATGAAACATGTGTCAGGGTAGGGCAGAGTGTCAGGGTGGCGCAGTTATAATGCTGAATAGGGTTGTGACATATGGCAGGGGGAATGGGAAGAGGCAAGAGCGTTCGGGTATATAATGGGGGGAGGGGCTGAGGAGGTGCTCCACGTTTTATGAAAAGAAAGCAGAGTAAAGAGCGAGAGAACTTGTGTGAGGAGAAAGGGTAAGTCGTGATAGTTGACAGGGCGATGGTAGAGGGTCAATCGTTATGTTTTAGCATTGTTAACGGCTTTTTGTTGTTTGGCAGTGATCGTGCTGGTGATGGTGCGAATAGAAGCGCTGCGGGTTGTAGCTGATGGTAAGGGGTGGGAGACGTTGGTTAAGTCCATGGCGAGAAAGGGAAGATTAGAGGAAGTGGGAAATGAGGTAAGGGCGATAGTGGGGCAAGTAAGCCACGGGGAGATGTCTGGTCGCGTGGTATTAGAGGATGAGGAGGAAGAGATGAAAGGAGTAGGCGTAGAACAGAGAGGAGTTGAGGAGGAAGAAGGGTCAAGTAATGAGGAGGTCAAGGAGGCGGTTGCCGAGGAGGAAGTTGAGGGAGCAGTAGCCAGGGAGGCGGCTGAGGAGACGAACGCCGAGGTGGACATGACAGCAGTGGATATGCATGTCGGGGTGGTGAATATGGATGTAATATGGTGGTGGATGTATGATAGGGGGTCGATCTGGAGAGGCACCAGATTGCGGAGGCGGGTCCACAAAGGCAAGCGACATTCACCGAAGGGAATAGTGCGACGTTCTACCTGCACATTTTCAAAGTTGGCTTCCACCTGCCACTAGAGCCTTTTTTTGGTGAGGTGCTAGAGGCGTATAATTTGTCGCCCAACCAGTTGAAACCAAACAGTTGGGCGATCCTGCTAACCTATTTTTTAGTGTACAAGGAGAAAAGGTGGCGACCAGCAGTTGGGGTGGTGAAGGAGCTCTATTTTCTGAAACGGGGGGAGGCCTGTTTCTATTATTTACAGTCGAGGGAGGGGGGTAGGATGGTGGTAGACCTGTTGTCAAATACATATATTTGACGGGATCAATTCTTTGTGGTGACGAAGATGGCGGGCACGGAATGAAGGTTTTCGGTGCGGTGGGGGAGGAGGGCCAGAGCCAGTAACGAGAGAATTGGCTTGGAGCCCGCAAAGAAGGAACATGTGCTCTTCTTTAGAGGCGGATGCGTGAGCAGTAGAATTTACTTAACATTCCAGAACATCCAAAGAGAGTGCCTGGGGTAAGATTTGGAGGACGTGCCAGAAGAGCCAGTGCGTCCTATTGGTCGACGACGGCGGTGACAGTTGTTGCGACATCAGAGAGGTATGAGACGGATTAGTATATTCAAGTGTTAATTTAGCGTGTGTATATGTTGAGTCGAAGTGCTGATATGCTCTGTTGTCTTACGTAGGGGAACATGTACCAGAAGAAGGGATAAAAGATGCGGAAGGAGGGGAGGGTGCTATGGAGTTAGTGGTGTATGACGGGGAGGGTAGTAGGGCGAGTGGAGAGGAGCGGGCGGGTAGTGTAGATGGTGGTGATCGCCGATCGAGTCAGGGGATGGAAGAGGGTATTTGTTCTAAGTACTCATAAAAGATGAATGATGGTACTGACTTGACGTTTTATCTGCTATGCAAGAATGGATCCGGTTTAAGCAGCACTAGCGGAGAGGGCGACCAGGTAGGCTGCTGCAGAGAGGGCGGCCGCGCGTCAAAGATGGGTGAAAAGAAAGATAGGCGAACGAGCTGATAAGGAGACGGGTGCCGCTGCGACTGTGACCGCTGGTCGCCAAGATGCCTCGTTGTCGATGACTATGGTGGTGGCTGCCACAGTCCCTGTTTCGTAGCCTGGGGTAGAGACTATTGGGTTAAGTGGCGGGCCAGTACCTGGGGCAACCTCGCAACCTAGTACCACATCTCTGGGGCCACGAGTGAGCCGTGGGGGGCCCAACGTAAGTGGCCCTGGCATTTTGCGCAACGGCAGGGTGCCCGACTTCAAAGCCACTCTAAGATGGTCGATGAAGAGAGTAGCAGCTAGGGACCATAAGGTACTGTCAAGGAAGAGTCCAGCGCAAAACCTGAACACCGCGATGGTAGGGCTGGTGGAGGCACTGCACTGCCAGACGGCCTATACGTGCCAAATGACAAATTGGCAGGAGAAGTTTAACCTGCAAGCGTCTAAAATTGTTGAGCTGGACGCTCAGGTTGGGAAGCAGAAGGAGGTGAATGCTAAACTAGAGGCGTCCCTAAAGAAGATTGAAGAGAGGCGTATGGCAGAGATAGTCGAATTGCTGCTAAAGGGTGAAAAGGCAGAAGCGGCTGTTGCTGAATTGGCGAGGAAGTTAGAGGAGCGTGATGCTGAGTTGGCTTTCGTGAAGTCCAGAGTGGCTGAGTTAGAGGGTCGTCTGGGCGATCTGCAGGCTTGCCATGAGGAGAAGTTGAAGAGACAGCAGGAGGAGATTTTTGACAAACTCTTTGCTGCTATGGATTCATATCGTCGAAGTGCTTTGTATGGGGTCCAATTGCTACGTGGGCCCTTGGATTTACGGGCGATCGACTTAGGGCGCCTATATACGCCTTTGGAAGACTTCAACGTTTTACTCCCGAGTCAACAAGAAGTGGATGCGAGCGTGTGAAGGATGCAGCCTTGATTACTCCAGTGGCTGAGGAATCTGAACAGGGAGATTCTGGTGACGAGGCTGGTGCCCAGACTATCTCGTCGACTAGGAATGAATAGTATTGTAAATATTAAGTTTGTAAATAAATTTGGATGTGAATGAAAAATGTTATCGTTGTGTGTATAATTTGCGTAATTTGTTTAGTTGCTTGTGGTTGCGTAAGGTGTGGTGTGTGTAGTTGAGTTTTGTGGTTGGTGCATTTGTTTGTTTTAGAAAATTGGTAATCAGAATGTGAAAGAGTAAAGACATGTGCCATGGTGGCATTTGTTCTAATAGATAAAAGTAACGTGATAGTGGTAATTGCGTGATAGAAATGAAGAATTGTGCCTTGGCGATTTCTTGTTTTAATGAAAGATCATGCCCGGCGGCAATTACATTGTAGCACTAATACGAGTTGTGCCTTGGCAATGGCATTGTAGTAAGTAAGAGTTTAGCCGCAGGGGCGATTGTAGTAAGTATAGTGCCTTGGCGATTTCTTGTTTTATTAATAAAAGATCGTGCCTAACGGTAATTGCGTTGTAGCAATTTGTACGAGTTGTGCCTTGGCGATTGCATTATAGTAAGTAAGAGATGGTGGATCCGTGAAGTGTCTTTGTAAGACAAAGGTGTATAATGGTGACCAGAAAATATTGGTAGCGGATGTGCTTACAAATAATATTTTTTCAGATGGGCGACGTTCCATGTGCTAGGAATGGGGCATCCGTCTAATGTGGTTAGCCTATAGGCGCCAAAACCTAGGACTTGGCTGATTTGATAAGGTCCTTCCCAGTGTGGGGAAAGTTTTTTTCGTTCTGCTGCTAGTCGATTGGCTTCACAGTTTCGAAGAACTAGGTTGCCCACCTGGAATTGGCGGTTGCAGACTTGTCGGTTATAGTACCGGCTAACTTAATATGCATGGACAGCCATGCAAATTATGGCGTCTTCTCTATCTTTCTCGAGTAGATCGAGGTTGGCTTTGAGATGTTCAAAATTGAGCTCTGAATCAGGGTATGCAGTGCGACAACTATAGACCCCTATTTCAGCGGGTATGACGGCCTCTGTTCCGTAAACAAGGCTAAAAAGAGTAGCTCTAGTCACCTGAGTTACAGTTGTCCTAATAGCCCAAAGTATGCCAGGTGTTTCGTCAGCCCATTCGCCCTTTGCATCATCCAATTTCTTCTTCAGAGGTTGGAGGATTTTTATTCATGGATTTGAGTTGGCCATTTGATTGGGGGTGGGCGATAGAGGTGTGGACAAGATTGATGTTGAAGCGTGAACAAAAATCATGGAGTTTGTCAGCTATTAATTGCTTGCCATTGTCTGTTATAATGACATGGGAAATGCCAAATCAACAAAGTATACAACGCCAAATGAAACTTTCCATATTTCAGGCTATGATAGTGGCGACTGGTTCTGCTTCGACCCATTTGGTGAAGTAATCATAGGCGACCAACAGAAATTTTTGTTGAGCGATCGCCAGAGGGAATGGCCCCAATATATCGATGCCCCAGACACAGAATGGCCAAGGACTAAAGATCTGTTTAAGTGCTTCGGCTGGTTGTCTAGGAATAGGAGCGAAACGTTGGCATTTGTTGCACTTTTTAACAAGGGTAGCAGCATTTTTTTTCATGGTGGGCCAGAAGAAACCCTGTCGTAAGGCCTTGAAGGCTAGCAATCGCCCACCCAAATGATTCCCGTAAATGCCTTCGTGTATCTCTTTCAAAACGTAAGTTGCTTCAAAAGGGTTAAGGCATCTCAGCAATGGAAGAGTTAAGGACTTCTTGTATAAAAGGTTATCGAGAAGTGTGTAGTTGGATGCTCTTTTTTCCAATAGCCTTTTCTGGACCGGGTCGATGGGAGCTTGGTTATCTCTGAGAAAAGAAATAATTGGTGTCATCTAGTTTTCTTCGACATCAGCCGCAATGTGATGGACAGATCTATTGTAATTGGGTTCTAAGAGGCTTTCGAGGAGGACTTTGCCCCTGATGGAGATGTCGAGGGTGCTAGCTAGTTTGGACAGAACGTCAGCCCTGGAGTTGTCCCCTCTAGGTATTTGTTTGATGGTGATATGGGCAAATTGCTTAGAAAGGGTGATGACAACTTTGTGGTATTTGGCGAGTAACTCATCCTTTACATCGTTGAGGCCGTTCACCTGGCTGGCGATGAGCTGAGAGTCTGTGTGGGTGATTAAATGACTGGCACCCAAGGTTTTGGCTAATTCCAAGCCGGCGATTAAGGATTCATACTCAGCTGCATTATTAGAGGTGGTGAACTCCAAATAGAGGCCGTAGTGCCATTCATGTCCTTCAGGGTTGAGTGGGAGTACTCCGATGCCACTTTTTGTCATTTTGGAAGATCCATCAACAAAAATTTACCATTCACTGGATTTGACGCTTGGGGGTAGATCAGTGGAGGTGCTGACATGATCGCCTCGCAGAACTGGTTGTAGGATGTGGTCTTGAGATTGAAGAAAGGTACACTCGACGATTAAGGCGACGAGTGCCTGTGCTTTGATAGTTTTGCGGGGACAATAAGTGAGCCCGAATTCGCTAAGCTCGATGCTCCAACAGATAAGTCGTTCGATAAAGTCAACTTTGATGAGGACGTCTTTAAGAGGCTGGTCAATGAGGATAGTGATTGGCTGTGCCTGGAAGTATTGTCTCAGCTTTCATGCTGTGATGACAAGTGCAAAAGCCATTTTTTTCAGTTTACTATAATAAAGTTAGCCGGCCTGCAGTGCTCTGCTAACATAATAGACAGGAAACTAATGTCCTCGTTCTTCTCTAACTAAAATAGCGATGACGGTTTCGTCTGAAGCGGCAAGATAGACAAAAAGGGGTTCATCAAACTTTGGACTGGCGAGTAAAAGGGGAGTTCTCAGGTAGTCTTTGAGCTGGTCGAATGACTGTTGGCACTCTTTAGTCCATTGGTACTGAGTCACCTTCTGCAGTAATCGAAAAAATGGTAAACATTTTTCTGCAGATTTGGAGATGAAACGGTTGAGCGTCGCTACTCGTCCCGTTAAGCGTTGCACTTCTTTGGTTGATTTGGGTAGGCCCATTTGCAGGATTGCATTGATTTTCTCAGGATTAGCTTCAATGCCTCTGGAGGAGATCATGAATCCCAAAAATTTCCCTGCGGACACACCAAACACACATTTTAAGAGGTTAAGCTTCATTTTATACTTACGGAGTATGTCGAATGTTCCCGATAGATCACTAAGGTGTTGGTGAAGAGAAGGGCTTTTGACAAGCATGTCATCCACATAGATTTCCATCGAACGCCTAATTTGCCCTTTGAAAAGCTTGTTGACCAAGCGTTGATATGTGGCACCTGCATTTTTTAAGCCGAAGGGATGACTTGATAGCAAAAGATATCATCTTCAGTGATGAACGCTGTTTTTTCTTGGTTGCAGGGATCCATTTTGATTTGTTTATACCTGGAGAAGGCGTCCATAAAACTCAGGAGTTTGTGTCCGGCGGATGCATCGACTAGGCGATTAATGTCGGGAAGAAGGTAGCTGTATTTGGGGCAAGCCTTCTTCAAGTCGGTGAAGTCCATGCATATTCGCCACTTCCCTGATGGCTTTTTGACCATAACAACGTTGGCAAGCCAGTCTGGATATTTAACTTCCCTGACATAGTTGGCGAGCAATAATTTGTTGACCTATTCTCGGATTGCACGGAGTCGTTCCGGAGTAGATTTGCGTTTCTTTTGTTTGACTGGTAGGGCTTGTGGGTCAACATAGAGTGAATGCATGATAACGGTTGGATCGATGCCAGGCATGTCGACTGCAGACCAGGCGAATACATCGGCGTTCCTTCAAAAAAATTTGGTGAGGAAGTTCTTGTCTTGAGTGTTAAGAGCAGAGCCAATGCTGGTAGTCAATTCCGGATCCGAGTCATAGAGGGTAATCTTTTCAGTCTCCTCGACCGGCTGAGGTTTTTGATCATGGAAACCTTCGTTGAAGTCTAATTATTCCGGGTCGATCGCCTCTGGTTGTGCCGACGTAATAGTATGAATAGATGGTCCGGTCTTACTTTTTAGGATTGCGATTGGGTGGCGTACGGCTATTTCAATTGACAACAGGTGGCATTATCCTGCGGTTCGTTGGTCGAAACGCATATATCCAATCCCCGTAGGCTAAGAAATTTTACCGTCAGGCAGTAGACTGCGGTGACCATTTTTAACCTTTTCATCAATGGTCGACCGATAATGGCATTGTAAGCAGAGGGCTAGTTGACAACAAGGAAGTCAACCAAAGCATTTACGGTGTGTTCCCCATCGCCCACAGTTGCTGGGAGCGTGATCGCCCCTTTGACAGGTATTGGTTGGTTGGCGAATCTGTATATTGGGGATGATGAGGTTAGGTCATCCGCTGCAAAGCCTATTCGACAGAACGCGTCCCAGTGTAGAATTTCCACAGCACTACCATCATCAATAAGGATCCGGTGGACTTGATAGTTACCTATGGTAGCGGAGACCATAATGGGATCGTTTTCGCGATCTGACAGGAGCTGGGAATCATCATCATCAAAACGGATCACCCAATCCGTTTGCTTAGCACGCTTGGATGCTACGTCGACCACTATTACCGAACGGAGGTGGGACTTTCGTTTTGACTTGCTAACTACCCAAGTTTTTGCTAGACTGATGATCATATTGATGATTCCGGCAATAGGCCGTTTGGGTGCAGTCTCCTTGTGCTCTTTGGGGATCGAGTGCGATCTTTGGCGTACAGTTCCTTCTTCATAAACTGCTTAATCGCTCTCTTCCTTACCAGCGATTTGATGGCATTTTTTAAGCTAAAGCAGTCTTCAGTGGTATGCCCGATGTCGTTGTGAAAATTACATCGCTTTGTAGGGTCGCGTGTACTGCTATTGATTCTTATTAGAGGCGGGCTCTCCAAGAGCCCTTCCCTCATTATGGCATTCAGGATTTGAGATCTGGAAGCTTTCAGAGGCGTGTATGACTCATATTTTACGTGCGGGGCAGGCCATGTCCGTTTCCTGGTGGGGCTTCATTGTGAAGTGATGGCTGGTATTTCTTTTTGGGGTCGGTTATTCGGACGGTCAGCAAATCGACTAGACCTTGGCCCGCGACTTACTCTTTGTTCGCAGTCCCAGGTGTCCGTTCGTCGACTGACGATTTCTATTTCTTTTGCTTTCGCGTATTTCTGCGCTTTCTCGTAAAGCTGATACAGCTTCGTAGGCTGGGCGTCTGTCAAGGCATATTTTAAGTACTTATGCCGAACGCCAATTGTGAAGGCTTGGATGGCCCACTCGTCATTTAGATCCCGAACCTCTAGGGTGACCGCATTGAAACACTTGAGGTAATCGCGAATCGTCTCATCATTATTTTGCTTGATCGCCATTAAGCTGGCAGACGTTCTGGCAGCTGTTCTGCAACTACTGAAGTGGGCAAAAAAATGTCTCCCCAGTTGGTCGAAATTGGTAATAGATCCTGGGTTCAGGGAGTACCATCAGTTTCGTACTGGCCCTCGGAGCGTCATGGGGAAAATGCGACACTGGATGGCATCTGGCACATCGTGCAGGTTGTGGAAAGCGCAAAAATGATTCAGATGGTCAGCCGGATCGGTTTTACCATCGTAAGTGTCTGGAGAGAGCTTAACTTTCTGATGAACCTGCACCTGGCGGATGCAAGGCGAGAGGGGGTTATGTTCCTCTGATAGCCATTGCCAGTTGTCTTTGCGTGGCTCTCAAAGATCCTTGATTTCTTACTTCAAGGCCGCTACCTGTTGGGCAAGATCAGAAGTCGATCTTGACGGGTGATGGCCACTGGTATGATGGGAGGCTCCTTGCATCGTTTGTCGTTGGTTTGGGGTAGAGCAAGAGCTTTCTACTGTAATAGGGCAGGTTGGTCAGTCGGTTGTAACATGTCGCTCTTGCATGTCAGAGTTTGGATTGTTCGTAATCTATTGGTTTGGGCGGTCAATAGGTTGTGTGTTTTGGCGGTTGATCTAGGAGTTGACAAGTTGTGCCAGTTGGATCTGAGATTGTTGGATGGCAGCCAGTTGACTGGTGATGGCTTGGAATTGGGCTTGGTAATGCGCATGGTAATCTGGCTGGCTTGGTGGTGTAGGCGTACTGTACTGAGTAAAGGGGGGTAATGAGACATCAAAGGGTGCGTGTAGGGTATTTGTGGTGATAATGGTCGCTGGGGCCGTGGTGCTGGGGCCAGCGGCTTGTCCTAGGTGTGGGGTAGAGGTGGTCAGCGGTGAGATCAATCCCAATAAATTTTGATAGTATGTTAATGGCGAGTGAGGCAGCCATGAAGGTAATAAGATGGGTACGTGGGGTGTTTGGGTGTTTGATGAGTTGGGTATTACTGGGATTGCCAGAACTTCGGTGTGGTTTGTTGCCTCAGTGGGTGACGAGGTGTTTTGTGGGATATCGACACTCTGGTCGGCCATGGTCTTTTATGATCGCTTTTCCACAGACGGCGCCAATTGTTGATGTCTTTCTATCGGGAATCCAAAGTCAGGCAAGACCCTGCAACACAAAGAAAGTCAGAAGGACGCCGGAGTTTGTACTCTGGGAGCCCTCTTCGATGATTAAGTCAGAAGGGTGTTTTATGTAATGGTGTTTTTATGTTTTTCTTAGAGTTGGAATGCTTGCCTGTGAGTAGGTTTGTCCTTTTATAGGATTTATTTGGAGACATTATGTCAGGTGATTTGGTGATGATGTGACCATCGCCGAGCTAGGTGTCAGGCTATGGTGCCTAGTGGTTGGCTCAGCCAGTCGGCCGCCAGTCAGGGTGTCAACTCCGCATTTAAGTTGCTACCGACGAGGTCAAATCGCTGTCAGATGTGGTTCGACGATCGTCATTTTTATTATCGCTCAAATAAAACTGTGATCGTTTAGGCAGTCATCATATGTAAAGATATAATAATATGTATGTAATTTCAGCCGGGATACTTGATCAAGTTGAATGAGGAAAAAAAACAAAACGTTGGAAGACAATTGACTATAACCAACGTGAGTCTCGATTCTTGTAGTAATTTCAGGTTAGTCAGTCAATCACTTGTAGAGCACATGCATGCATGATGCAGCACGGTGTTTTGGTCGCTTGCATACATATCTAAAGCCTTGAGAAGAGAAAAAAAGAAAAGAAAAGAAAAGAAAAGAAAAACCAACTTTCGTAGGACACATTTATTGTTGAATTCAGAATAATTTGTTTTACGGTCGATTGCCATTAATATCGGCAAGGACAGTTTTTTAGTCAGAGTAGTTCGCGCTTCGTGTAGCGCGTGTTTGAAATCTCCAGTGAGGATCATTCAATCCAAGGTGCAATTTGACATGTTGTATACTTTTTTTTTATTTTAAAATTTTTATAAATTATAATAAAATTTAAAAAATGGATACATTATATTAATGTATTAAATGAATGTGTAATTTTTTTAAAATTTTGATGTATAGATAATATTTAATTTAATTTTAAATTAATTTAAATTAATAAAAAAATTTATTTATTTGAACTTAAATCACTGCATAAATTTAAAAAAAAATTCAAATTATAACTTAATTATTGAAAAGATCTATTTATTACTTTATTTCTAGAACAAATAAAAATAAGATCCGAGTGCATTAAATGAACGTATATAATTTTTTTATTTAAATGTATAATATTTTATTTAAGTGAGTTAAAAATTTTAAATTTAAAAAAAAATTAAATATGTAAAATTTTTTAAATAAATTAATTAAATAAAAAATTAAAAAATGAGGAGTTAATTAAAAATTTTAAAAATTTCACATTCACGTAAATAAATAAAAACAGTTAAAGAAAAATAAATAAAACTCATATATAATAAAATTATATTATTAAAATTTGAAAGCGGGCCATAGCCCTGCCTGCCCTTGGTTCACTTTTGGACGGAAATGAGCTTGGCTGACGACCACTGACGGACTTATTTATTTTGACGTAGACTAGGGTTGAAGCTCATTAATATGATTGTGATAGCCCAACAACAGAACCAGCGAAAGTTGTTTTCTGATTTGGAAGGCAACTCTTTAATCAATTCTGGCTCCATTAATTGCATACATCTTCATTTTCAAGATAAATATCGGCTATTTTTATATTTCATAAATATTATATATGTTTTTAAAATTTAAAATTTAATTTAATTAATTTATGTAAAATTTAATAAATTTAAATATTATTAAATAATATTTTTTTAATTAATTTAAAAATAAATATTATTTTTAATTTAATAATATTAAAAATTAATGTTATTTTTATAATTTTTTAAATATAATTTAAATAATAACAAAATAATTTTTTTTAAAATAATAATTAATCGTCCTTGTGAGAGTTCAAAATCTGAACTTTGCACCCCAAATAATTATATATGATTTAATTTATTCTTATTATTTGGATTAAACAAGCATGTTCATATACATATATATATATATATATATATATATATATATACACACACACACAAACTACATAAATATGAAAACCAACATCTTAATATTAAAACATGATCAAGCCCCAGAAACCTTTGTTTTCAGATGCTGAATACAGATCTCTGCAACTTGGGACAGTGAATTATAAGATGAACCACCTTCGGTCAATGCCTTTGCTGCACTGTTTTTCAGCTCCTTCAGCCTTGCTCGTATGTTTGCTCCTTCATGATCCACCAATATTTTCCTCACCATCGATCTTATCTCTTCTCTTGCAACCACCCCATCTGATTCCACCGCCTTCACTCGGATGCTTGCTCCAACATCCTCCGTCAACATCGCAGCATTCATCCTTTGCTCAGCGTAAAGTGGCCATGCAATCATCGGTACCCCATTGATGATGCTCTCCAAGGTTGAATTCCACCCACAGTGGGTTAAAAACGCACCAATCGATGGATTACTCAATAACTCGACTTGGGGTGCCCACGTAGGGACCACTAGTCCTCGAGCTTGGGTCCTAGCGGAAAACCCATCAGGCAAGTAATCTGGGGTGCCATCGGATCCGATCCCTATGGTTAAAAGGGAACCTGCTGCATCATTTTCAGCAGGAGGACGAACCACCCAAACGAACCTTTGTTGGCTAAGCTCCAGCCCCCAAGCTAGCTCTAGAAGTTGTTGGGCTGATAAGGTTCCACCGCTCCCAAACGACACATAAATCACTGATTCTTTCGGTTGCTGATCGAGCCAATCTATTATTTTCTTACCCAAAATCGACTTTTCAATCGGCCTCACCAGTGGACCAATTGGGTAAATGGATACTTTCTTTGCCTCTTTCAAGGCTTTAAAAGTTGCAAGTTCAAATTCATCCCAAGAATTCACCAAAATCCCATCAGTCAATGACATTTTAGTCACAGTGGCAAGATAGTCTTGATACAATGGATCGTTGGGATCCATGAAAAAACTATCGAGGGTATCCTCCAACTTAAGCGGCTTGCAACCTGGAATGTTGAGTGGCTTCTGGCTCTTAACATGCTCATCAATCTCCTTTCTATCAATCTCCGGTCTATATAACATAACTGCAAGAAACCATGCATTAGAAGCTATCAATAGGAACTTCAACATGTTGAATTCATCGGCTATCTCCAATGCATTAGTTCCGAACATGTCGACAACTAAAGCGGTCGGACAAAACTCCATCTTAGAGATTTCAGATCTGAGAAACGGGAAAGACTGTAGCATCGTTATTACTATTTTTGTAATGTAGGATGCTTCAGGTCCAATTATGCTGTTAACGTCAACGAAAGGGAGTAAAACGACATCAAGAAGATCACAACCATCCGAGCCACCTGCTGATGATTTGAGAAGTTGGGAGTTTGCAATGGAGGCATGGTCGGTTGCCACAACGAAGACGGTAACTTTGAAGCTTTGAAGGAAAACGAGGCGTTTGGCAAGCTCAAGCACAGGGATCAAATGTCCCATGCCAGGGCTTGCAAGGATGGCTATATGAGGTTTTGCGATTTCCATGGGTGCTGGTTGCTGAGAACTGACTTGGATTATTAAAGAAAGAGAAACAATTAAGATGGGCTAAGCTACTTCGAGCGGTGGTGCAATGCATGCCTTGGTGCAAATCTATTTATAGAAAAAAGGTTCAGTTGACTCTTCAGTATTACAATAAGTGTGTGTGTATGTATGTATATATATATATATATTAAGAAATAATTAAATATAAAATAATCTTATGGTGAGAAAAATAAACTTCATAAATAGGTTTAGAAAATGACTTAAATATATTTTACCGAATATATATCACTTCGTTAATTTCACTTGTGAAATTTTTTTACTGTTTTTTATTTCCAACACTAGTTTATAAATAATTATCCTTAAATATATAGGAAAGTTAGGTATTTTTCTATAAAAAAAGTTGGTTTTATTAATAAAAAGGTTATTTTTTTTTCAAACAAAAGTGTTTACAATATGAAAATAGAAACTATAAATATAAATATCATCTTGCAAAAATAATTACATAAAATAATTAGACTAAATTTCAATATGTAAATATTAATGTGTTACATTACGATTGGTTAGATCTTGACATTAAGGCCTGTAATATTAGAACAAGCATTTATATTTGATACAGTGTATAAATCTACACACATTAAGCTAGAAGATGATACTTCATTAAAAATATAATTATTATTTTTATTTATTTTATATTTTTAAAATTTTTGAATGAAGTGGCATTATTTTAGTTCACTGATAATATATAGATACATACATAGCTATCGGTATATTAAATATAAATCATTATAATAAAGAGTATCATATTTATTTTATATTTATTCATTTTCAATATTTTTCATTAATATTTTTAGTTATTAGAAGTACCATGGCATTACAATTTGCTCTATGATTTTTTTTTTTGATGTTGCAATTTGCTCTATGATTTATATAATACCATCTCAAAGAATTGGTAAAAAACGACATGTTATTACAGTTACAATACCAAAAAAAGGATCAAAATGAAATCATTTAAAAAGTTAGAGACTCAAATAAAATAAGGCTAGAAATTAACAACCTCAGAAGTTAATTGTCTCTCTCCAAAGTTTAGAGCTTCTCTCTCTTTACAGTCTTTTCTTTCATGCTAAAAATCATCAAATTTTTTCTTGTTTTTTAGGTTTTGGTTTCATTTATAAGATCTTGAATGTTAATGAGTCTATAATTCTTTTATCTTCCTATTCGATGATGCTTTCAGCGATTAAGTCATCTTTGTTTTGACTTTAGATTTGGTTTCCTTCTTGCTTTGAGGTTTTGAGATGGGTCAATCATAAGCTTCATTGACAGGGTTTAATTTTCTTGTTTAAGTACCAAGTTTGTTGATTTGTTTTAGGATTTAAGGGATACAATTGTTAGGATTGTCAATTAATGTTAGAGAATAGAGATAGGGATCACAACTTCAAGAACATCAAGAACCAATGTACATAAACCCATCTTTACTGATTTAATTTTTAGGGTTTTTAAAAGGGTTTAAGGTGTTGAAAGATAGGGGAACAAGAGATTTATTTAGGGTAGTGGAGGAAAATGAACAGGCATGGATGCAATTCATAATGAGTGGAAAAATTATGGCAACTAGGTTGCTGAATAGGAGATGAGTGATGAAAATAATGAGAAGTCTTTGGCCAATCAAAGTGGCACCATCCATCATTGAGGTAAGTAACAATACTTATAGTATCTATTTTAGATTTGAGGTTATGATAAAGAGCGCTCTTAATGAAAGTCCATGGTCAATTATGGGATAAAGTATGATATTGAAGTGATGGGAAATGAGGATGACGGTTGAAGAGATTAAATTTGATAAAATGGATTTTTGGATGCCAGTACATAAATTGCCTTTGGATATGATCACAGAACATAATATGAAAAAAAATAGGAGCATAGCTAGGGAATACATTAAAAGGTGGACAATTTAATGTTAGAAGGAGGTTTTGGAAGAGGGTTCTTAAGGAGTAAGGTGAAAATCAATGTAGAGAGGCCATTAATAGATGGATTTTGGATTCGAAGAAAGGATAAAAGAAAATTATATGCAAAACCAAAATATAAGAAACTAGCTAATTTTAACTTTACATGTGGAATGTTAGGATATATGTTGAAGAACTACGGCAAAGAAGTTAAAAGGGTGACGTATACTAATAAAAGGCTAAAATATGGTGCTCATCTAAGGGTTGCACAGGCTAGGAGGAGCTAGATGGGTGTAATGGATGAGCAAAAGCAACAGTTACAAAGAATATGATATTGGTGAAGAGTAGAAAAGATGGGTGGCGTGTGGAGTACAGAACAATGGATGTGAGATGATGGGAGGATAGAGGGAAAATTGGGCAGAAAAATGAGCTAGAGATGGTTAAAGCAATTAAAATAAGATGAAAAAAAAGGGAAAAATAAGGAAAAGAGGACATTTTCAAATTACCCTGAACATAAAAGTTTGAGCTAGATAATAAGGGTGGAGGGTGATAAGGGAAAGAAGAAAAGCAAAATGTAAAAATAAATTAGGGAATAATAAGGAAAAGGAGGAATATGGAAGAGAGAAACAAGAGTGAGGTAAATGAAACAGAAGAGATGTAAAGGAAAATCAAAATCTAAATCATGAGATGTTAGAACTAAACCTAACATTTCATAAAATAGGAGACAAAAGAAGATTTCAGGAGAAAAAAGGTGAAAAGGAGTACCTTTATATTATTAAACTACCATCGGAGGAAAAAAGAGATGAGGAAAAAAAAAGGAGATGGGCAAAAGGGTCTAACGAATACTATTGTAGAAGGAAAGTTTGGATGTGTGTTTAGAAAAATAAGATTAGAAATGAATATTCAGGAGATAAAAAAGAAAAAGAAGAGAAAATGAGAAAAATAGGAGGAATAAGAATAGAAGTATGAAGAAAGTTAAGGTTGGAATGGAAGATGGTTAATGATCAAACAGAAAATAAGTCAAGTAAAAGAAAAAAAAAGAGGTAGGATGTGGTTAGAAGGACAAAAAGAACGGTTGAAAGATAAGGAGCTTAAGGTATAAATTTGGTAGAGATACCAATAAGTACTTGGAAGATAAGGTGTTAAAAGGTTCGAAGAAATTAATGAGGAAATTACAAATAAAGGCAGTAGTGGTTGGCTTATAATAGCCACAAAAAGGCCATGATATTAATATCATGGAAATGTTAGAGGGCTAGGTCAACCTTGATAATTCAAAGTTAAAAAGAGCTTAAGAAAAAATATGACCGACATATAATATTTCTAATGGAACCAAAAAAATAAATAAGGTGATGGAAAGATAAGGGAAAAGTTGAAATATAGAGAAAGTTGGTATTTTCAACCTAAATGATTAGGTAATTGTTAGCTTCATGGTGGAAAAAATGTGTTAATATGCAAATTTTGGCTAGTTTTAAAAATGTGATTGATACAAAAATGCAAATGTAGGATACAAAAGAAGAATATAGAATTTGGTGGGTGTATAGAGCTCCTATGTATAAAAAAAAGGTTGTATGATAGTATTCGGAAGAAAAGCAATAAATATAATAAGGCCTTGGATGCTTTTAGGACATTTCAAAGATATATTAGAATATCATGAAAAGAAAAGGGTAAACAAAAAGAAGAGAGGAAAATGACAACTTTTAGAGAGATGGTGGTAAATATAGGTTAAATTATGCTATGTTTAACGATAAAAAATTCACATGGTTTAGAATAAGGGAGAGTGAGCTAGTGAAGGATAGATTTGATAGGGCACTGGTTAATATGGACTAGTAATTGACATTTCCAAAGATGCAGGTCATCAATTTACAACAGCTATATCGAATTATTCCTAATTATTGTAAAGAAATAGTTTCAGGATGAAAAAGCTCCAAAAATATTTAAATTTGAAACTAGTTGGACTGGGTATAAATGTTTGAGAAATTAGTAGAGGAAGGAGTTCAAGGGTCTAAAGATTTGTTAATTTATGTATAAATTGAAGCATTGTAAAAAACTATTAAAAGATTGGAGCAAAGAGGAAGGTCAAGACAATAAATAGGTGATAAGGAGTTATTACATGAGACAAATAGGTTACAAAATGAAGCTTAAAATGTTGGTAATAATCAAAGAATAAGGGAAATTCAGAGACAAGTGCAGAAATGCTAGGAAAGAGAATATCAATATTAGTACTAAAGGGCTAAGGTTAATTAGCTGAATACGGGGGATCATAGTATATAGTTTTTCCATAAACAACGCTGGTGACAAGGAAGTAGAATAAAATAGTAAGAAAAATAAGAATAAAGGCTAGTGTAAAAAAGAAGAATAATTATTGGAGTGTTTTGAGAAGTTTTATAGAGACTTGTTCATAAGTAATAGAGATAGAGAATAGAGGGATATATTAGACAAAGTGCCAGTGTTGGTTGATTCTAAAATCAATAGGGAGTTGACAAAAAAGCTGACAGAGGAGGAAATCAACGAGCAATATTTCATATGGGAATATTGAAGATGCCAGGGCAAATGAATTTAGTGGTGTGTTTTATCACAGTTATTGTCACATAATAAAAAAAAATAGGTTTGTTAAGCTGTGAATTTTTTTTTGGAAAATAAGAGGTTAATGAAAGAGTTTACTAAGATTGATGTGGTGCTAATAAAGTCAAGGGCCATCATAAGTTAGTTAGTTTAGACTAATTAACCTTTCTAATTTTGCCTACAAAATAATAGCGAAAGTCATGGTGAACAGTATAAAGCCTTTCTTGGGAGGAATTATAACAAAGAATCAAAGTGCATTTGTGGAAAATAGACAAATTCATGGTGACATAATTATTGCTCATGAAGTTTTCATCACTTGAAGTCAAAGAAGAGAAGAAAGGGCTATAAGCTAGCTTTAAAGATTGATATGAATAAGGTTTATGATAGTGGGGAATAAGGCTTCCTAAAGGTTATTTTGGTAAAAATAAGGTTTCATAGAATTTAGGTACGTTGGATTGTACAGTTTATGACTATAGTCTCTTATTCTCTAATTCAAAATGATAAATTTACTAATAAATTCTACCCCTCTAAAGGTCTTAGATAAGGTGACCCTCTCTCTTTATCTTTTTTTATGTGTCAAAGATGTTTTGTCTAGGGTTACATAGGAAGGAAATTTTATTTCAAATGTGAAAGTTGGAACTAATTTTCCAGTGCTATCTCATTTATTTTTGGCAGATGATTCTTTATTCTTTATTAAAGCTAAAAAAATTATAGAAGATTGATGAAATGTATACAAGATTATTGCCTTGCATTAGGATAAAAGGTGAATTAGGAAAAATCTAGTGCCATATTCAGCTTTAATGTTTCAGAGTAAAAGAAAAAGTAGATAAGTAATATGATAAAAGTAAAAGTGACAGAAAATCCTAGGATATATCTTGGAATTCCTTCATTTTGGGGAAAAATAGAAGAATAAAGCACTCGGTTTTATTAAAGTAAAGGTCATGGCAAAGCTAAGTTGTTGGAAACAACAAACATTGTCGTATGGAGGAAAAGAAGTACTGAACAAGGTAGTAGCACGTGAAATACTAACTTATACAATGGCATGTTTTAAATTCCTAAAAGAGTACATAATGAATTCAATGTAGCCATGGCAAAGTTTTGGTGAGGGTAAAATGATAAGGAAAGTAGGATTCATTGGCAAAGTTAGTTTCAATTAACTTCAACAAAAAATCTAGAAGGATAGGTTTCAAAGATTTTTAGTTGTTTAATAAAGCTTCTTTAGCAAAGCAGTATTGAAGAATGATCCATGAGCCAAATGCATTGTGGGTAAGGGTGCAAAAAAGACTCTATTCTCCAAAAGAGTCTTTGATAGAGGTAAAAAAATGCCACAGAGCTTCATGAGGATAGAGCAATCTTTTGGAAGGATTTCTTGAAAGGAAATTTAATATGGCAAGTAAGGATGGAAAAGATATCTCAATATGGAATGATAAATGAATTCCTATATTAAAGGGCAAAAAATTACAATAACTTGGTTTAGTGGAAACTCAAATCCTAACAAAAGGTAAGAGAGATTATTAATGGTGAGAAAGGTGGATGAAAGATTGATATGATAGAGGAATAGATCTCAGATGATGAATGAAGAACAATTGAAGGAATTCTTATTTCCCCAAATAAGGGAAAGAATGAGTTGTTATAGCCATTCAATAAGCAAAAAGGGTATAATTTGAAGTCAGGATACCAAAAACTCAAAAAAAAGATGAATGCCATAAGATTGAAGGATCTTTCTTGTTCCCATAGAGTAAAAAAAGAAGTATGGATAAGAATATAGGAACTTAAGGGCCAAGTAAAATAAAAGTCTTTCTCTAGAGATTATGTTCAAATGCTTAGTCAATCGGGCATAATCTATAGAAAATAGAGGATTAAAGAAAATCCTTGTTGAACTTTATGTGGTAATAGAATAGAAACTGTTGAACATATGATGACTCAATGTGAGTGGACAAGAGTCATCTGGTTTGGTGTCTGCAAGGGGTTAAAATAGATGAAATATCAATTTCTTCATTTGATGGATAGCTTTTAAAGATAATAAAGGGGACTGGAGGAGGTAAAGAGGAAATAACAGCAATAAGGAGTCTTATTACTTTTATATGTTGGGCAATATGCAAAAACAAATGTAATGTCATTGTGTGACATAATACATAGGATGTAATAAAGGTTGTTGTAAGAACAAGGCTGCTTTTAGGGTTGCACAAAAGATTCTTGTGAAGTTAATTGAAAAATGAAAGAATGTGGTGATGAAAAAGAGAAAAAATGGAAAACCTCAGAGGTAGGATGGGTTAAATTAATTTTGATGGTTCTATTGATCAGGAGCATGGGAAAACATGAATGGCTATTATAAGAAGGAATACAGAGGGGAAATTGATAAAAGAGGAAGAATGGATGTAGAAATCAAACTTTGTGGACACTGCTGGGGCTTTGGCTGTTAAAAGAGGAATGCAGAAGGCGATAAAGAGCAAGTATGATAAGATGGTTTTCGAAATGGATTTGAAAATTGTAATAAAAAAAGTTATGAACAAAAGTAAAAATAAAAGATCGAAATTGAAGCCAATCTAAAAGGATATTTGGAAAATGATGCATTAGATTCCTGAAAAGAAGATTAACTGGATAAGAATGAAGGTAAACAAAGCAACAAATTGGACAACTTTTATGGCAATTAAGGGAATTTGCAAATCAAATTTGGATCAACTTATAACATTCTCTTTGGTAAATATTTTGAATAAATATGGATTACCTGCACTTCATTAATTATTTGTTTTTTTCCTGGATTACATTAGATGTGTTTAAATATAAGCTTTATTAACGTCTGTACAATTGATGACTCTCTGGTTGTAAACATTTTGATTCATATGAAATACAACACCTACATTCTTTGGCCAAAAAAAAAAAACTAGGCCGGATCAAATTTAAACCTAGATAAAAAATTTAAAATTTTCAATGACTATATATATTTCGGATGCGTTGATCAATAATCTATTTATATAATAAAACTGACTTAAACTAATAAATGCAATGAATAATATCTTAAATAATCCCTTTTCATGTCATGGTTTTAGTAGTGTCATAATTATGCTATTTTAATATTATGATAATTATTAAAAAATTTATTAAATGTATACATCTTCTTTCTTCCATACATGAACTAAAATAAGTTATTAAATGTATTCATCTCCTCTCTCCGTTCATGAATCAAATTAATTTATTAAATTAAATGTATACATGTATATATCTCTTTTCTCTATGCATGAATCAAATTAATTCAATAAATTAAATATATACATTTCCTCTCTCGCATTCATGAACCATGACTAGTCTAAAATAAAAGAGTTCTCCTTGAATAATATATATAATTAACATTTCAACATTTTCTCCATCAACTGCACTCCAAAACAACTATTTGAAGAGTCTAATTTGTGATAGATAAAATATCTTCCTACAAGAAAATGATATCAAGTGATAAGCAATATATTTCTTACTATCAAAATACGAGAAGAAAAAAGACAAAAAGAAATAATTTAACTATGATAGAGTACAATATTCAACAACGGATATATGAATCTAAGACACTTAACTCTACAGGTCAATTATTCCAACAATATATGTTGTGTTTACCTTATTATCAAAGAAGATCGTTTAAGATGGATTAGACAAAATACAAAACTTTAAACATGTTTCTATGTTCTTCAATACTAAATAATTTTTATTTTCAATTTTTAAATAGATTTCTAGTCAAAGTATAGCATATTATTAAATTGTAGCTTTTTGGCTTATACATCTCTTGAAAGGAATATATATATATATATATATATATATATATGTGGTTACTTTATTTATATTACTTTGATTTTAAATATAAGATTTATTATTGATAATAATAATATGATGTAAAACACAAAATGTATTACAAACTCGTGCAACTCATGGGTATGATACCTAGTTTTAAGGTAAAAAAGGGCTTAAATTTATTGCTTAAATTAATTGTCTAAATCTATTTTTTGGTAAAGACTTAAAGAAGAATGATCCACTTATACTAATATAAAAATAAATTAATTTTACATACTTTTATAACATTTTGTATATTTAATATTTTAACAAATCGATCAGTAGATTTAACAATATAATTTTAATATAATTTTACTTATTGTGCATATAAAGTTTTGAATCGATTTGATATCTCTATCATATTGATCAATAACATTGTTTTTTAATATATATTTAATAGATGAAAGTATTTTAACTAGTTGAATTTTTTTAATTTACTCAAAACTTAATATATAAAATTTATATGAATAAAACATGAAATATGATCATCGATTTAAATAAATATTTAATTATATAAAAACAATAAAAATATATAAAACTAATGTAATTTTTATATGTGTACCCCTCTTTTAACTTTACATATAATCTCAACAATCCTATCTTTCAGAATCGACATAACAACTATTGCCCAAATCCAAGAATAAAAACTTATGGAATCTGGAAAAAAAAAAGTATAGGAAGAAAGAAAATTTGTCAAATAAATTTATTGTCTTTCAATTTACGAGTGACAAAAATAAAAAGCAATAAGAATTGGAAGTCATAATATTAATTGTCAATAGGCTTGCCATTCTATCAAATATTAACCACGTTAATCAAATTTGAATATATTTGTTCAAAGTTTATTCTACGATTTAAGAAGTTTCGTTTCACCTAGGACTAAGAAAAAAATTCAAAAAATTGAAAATCGATTTGATCTGTAATTTTCGATTCAATTTTAGTTTGGATTTTATTAAATTTAAAGTGATTTTGGTTTGATATTGGTGATATATATTCATTTGGGTTCGTTTTTGGTT
>JBBYHM010000008.1:2120908-2135015 GCA_038381775.1 Adansonia rubrostipa | reverse complement strand
CTTTAACGTTAAGAAAGAAAACTTGGACAAGATTTGTTGATGAGACCAAAGTATTTACCAATAAATGTTTTTCTCCTGTTTGCTAAGGAAAAGAAACCATTAAGTAGTTGAGCCAGATTCATGGACTACCCGTGTGGCACCAAAGTGGATTCAAAACCGTGAAATTTAGCCACTTAGGCAAAGTCAAACTTTGAGCAATGGTGAATCTGCAACTGCAAAGATTTTAAATTTCCAACATTTTAACCAAATAAACAATGATGCCGAATCTGTTTACAACAGACTTTTTGGTATTTGTTGTATTATTTACATCGGAGAGACAACTTGGGATATTGTTTTGGGGGGGGGGGGGAGGTTTGATTAGCAATAAATATGGAGGAAATGTGTAGACAAATTTGCTTTTTTGATTAGTTTAAGGTGTAGCATTGAGAAGAAAGTGATACCAATGTCCTATGATTTTCCAACTGCAACTTTTAAATGCTCATCGGGGTTTTGCATGTGCATATATTGGCGGGTATAGCTAGTGGAAATTAATTTCTTTTGCTTGGAAATGTTAAAAGTTAAAAAAAAAGAAAAAAGAAAAGGGCCTAGTAGCTCTGGCTTGATAATGGTTGGACTTAGGCTGGCACGAGTTAAAAAGAGCAAAATAAACACCAAGGGCAAAGAAGATGCTGGGTTGTTTTATGGCCCTTTAATGAATCTATCGTCAATTTCATTTGTCCCATTCCCTATGATGTTGTGGGCTTCAAAGCTCGATCCGGTTTTCAATAGGGTGGCACCATTTTGTTTACATCTGCAGTGGATGTACTTGTAGTTCTTTTTGCTATCCATTTTCCAGACATTTTAACATTTTGCCATCTTAATCTAAAACGTCAAATATGCTGCATTTTGTTGTTTTTTCTCGGACATTTATCAGTTGTTCTACTTTTAATAGATACTGTCATGTTTTAGAACCTTCAAGTTCAAGCTGTTGTGTTAGAAATGAAGCTATGAAGAACCAATTCAGAAGTAGAAAAAGAATCATTTGATTGAGTATAATATATATGTATATATATATATATATATATATAAACCATGGCGGTCATCATCTGAAATATCTTAAAAGCCAACTTTAAGTGAGAATTTCTGAAGATCACAAGATTTAGATATTGCCTATAACTCCAAAGAACAACATGACAAATGGATCAACAGACAAGTTGGTCTTTTTTAATATTTTATAAAAAGATAAAGCAGACTGGAAATTTACTTACCCTGAAGATTGTTTCTTATAAAATCTTACTTAAAAAAAAAAAAAGAAAAAAAAAACATTAACAAGCATATGTGCTCTAAAGAATTCATCAGTAACATAGATATGCTGACCAATTAGGGCGAACAATGAAAATCCTATATATGAATTAGGTTTTCCATCCTGAAGTTCCTTGAACACATATCAAGTGACCTAGTTGAAGCTAATCCAATATTATTGAAACTTTTGTCAAATTCTTTTCTCACTACCTTTCCTCTCAAAATCTACTAACTTAAGCATTGGAGTACATACTAATAACAAAACTCAGTATTCTCTGACATCCTTTTATTTTCTACAATATTTCCAACCATCTCACGTCTGGGCTGCTTGTTCAGCTAGCGACCAACAGCCATTGACGGATTTATTTGTTCTCCTTTTTATCTTATTTTATTCTATCATTTTCAAGATTACTATATTCAAAACACAACGTACTTCAGTTCGTTAACCTCGCTTTCACCGAGAAAAATTCAACGCCTGTTTGATGATTCCCCCTTTTTCTTAAGTTTTTGTGTCATTTTCAGTCTTTCAGAGTTGGCCTAGTCAATGTTTATACTGATTTTCCCCCGTATTCCAGCCAACAAACGTTAAATAATTCAAGTGCCTGATCAGTTGATCTTCCAGGAAAACTCCAGTAATCAGCACATTTAAGTCAACGAAACATTTTTTTTCCCCATCTTTGCAAGCAATGTTTCTCAAATCTATCAATAGACCTTCAATTTTTTCCGTCTTCACTTTATGGATCAATTTCTGCTCAGTTTCTTCATATTATTCTGTGTTTTCATGCCAAGGCTCCAAGCTCAACAAAGTTATTCAGGGAACTCGGTGCTGAGTTGCGATGGTAGCGATGAAACAGGCCCATCTTCAGCTTTTCTTTACACCTGCAATGGTGAAAAGCTATCCTGCAAGGCCTTTCTGATCTTCAAAGCTAATCCTCCTTATGACTCAGTCTCAACCATCTCAAATGTTACATCTGCAGATCCATTGGAGCTTGCTGACATCAACAATATTTCACTTTCCACAATCTTTCCTCCAAACAAGGAGGTGGTTGTTCCAGTGAATTGTTCTTGCTCAGGTCAGTATTATCAAGCCAACACCTCTTACATCATTCCGAGTATGCAAGACACTTATCTTCCGATTGCTAACAATACCTATCAAGGGTTGTCCACCTGCAATTCTCTTAAGCAGGAGAATAGTGCTTCAAGCCTGGAACATGTTGGTTCAGTTATACAAGTACCACTTAGATGTGCTTGTCCAACAAGAAATCAAACTTTAGATGGTACTAAATTTCTATTGAGTTATGTGGTGGATTGGGGGGACACAATCTATGACATTAGTAACAGATTCAATGCTAGTATGGAAAGCGTAGCTGATGCAAATGGGATTGATTTAGATGATGCAATTATTTATCCCTTTACGACAGTTCTTGTTCCAATGTCAACCAAACCTTCGAGCTTGCAGACTATAATTCATTTTCCACTACCACCATCTTCTTCTCGCTTAACTCCAATAAATGTGATCAAAACTTCAAGTAAAAGATTTAATGTTTGGATTGGAATTGGAATTCCCTTGCTAGTCCTCTGCCTTTTTCTGCTGGTTGTCTTTCTACATCAAAAGAAGAAAACAAGGGAGGCTGCCAGAAAAGATAAATTGGAGAGAAAGAAATGGAAGTTACCCAATGATGTCCTATTTAGCATAGATCAAAGTTTGAAAGTTTATGACTTCGAAGATATCGAGGCAGCCACTGAAAATTTCAGCTGCAAATACAAGATGGGTGCTTCAGTTTATCGAGGTGTTCTCAATGGAGAATTGCTGGCTATAAAACAAATGAGCAAAGGTGTAGATAAGGAGGTAAGTTTACTGCAAAGGATTAATCACTTCAATCTAATAAGCCTTCGTGGGGCTTGTGAGCACTCTGGTGTTTTCTACCTTGTTTATGAGTTCATGGAGAATGGTTCTTTAAAGGAATGGCTTCAAAAGAAGAGCTGTCCAAAATTCCAGATCTGGAATTACAGGATTCAGATTGCTCTAGATATTGCTAATGGGCTTCATTATCTTCACAACTTCACCACTCCAGCATACGTGCATAAAGATATTTGCAGTGACAACGTGCTGCTTGATAGAGATTTGAGGGCAAAGATTGCAAACTTAAGCCTTGCACGATCTGCAGAAAGAGAAGAACATAGCAGAAAATCATCGATGTGGAGTTCACTGGGAACAAAAGGTTACAAGGCACCTGAATATACCGAGTATAGCTTCGTGACACCTGAGATGGATATATATGCCTTTGGGGTTGTTCTGCTGGAACTTATTACAGGAAAGGAAGCTGTTTTCCTGCAGGATGGAAAGGAAGTTCTATTATCAGAAGCAATATTAACAATCATGAAAGGAGAAAATAAAGCTGCTGAACTTGATCATTTAATCGATCCTAGCCTGAAAGGACACCTCTGGATGGAACTTGCGTGTCGGATGATGAAATTGAGCATCGACTGCTTAGCAGTAGAACCAGCAAGCAGACTGAGCATGGCTGAAGTTGTTTCATATCTGTTGAGGATTCAAGTGGATGCACAGCGATCAGAAGAATCCTTTACATCAGAATGGCGTTAAAAGCATAGAGATAAATAAATAAATAATAGTATTTTTGGTAATGTGCATCTGAAATGAAATAATCATAATTCTTCTGTAAATTGTCTGCGTACATAATGGAACTGTTTTGAGGTTTAAGCATTGAAAACTATTGCTTTTTTTTCATTTACATAAATAAGACATACGCCAAACATCTCCAAACTTGAAAAGCAAGCAAAACTGAACATTAGATCAATCCTGGTTTGGCAAAATAAAATTATGAACTGGTTATTTCATGAAATGAAGCAAAATAAAATTTGATTCAACAAGTTAAAATTTGCAAATTGCAATCCAGATATAACAAAAGATAAAAATTCAGTTTCCTGCCAGACTGCAGGAAGGAAAAAAAGAGGGTTAACAAAATAAAGTCCAAATAAATCAGCTGTGACCAGGTTACTAAATATTTTGCTTTTAAGAAGAAAAACAACTCTATGCAAAGGCTGTTACACAGTTAGAATAAATACTATGAACTCTGGTGAGATCTTTGGAGCTAACTGTCCATACATGACCACGTATTGCCAGCGGAAGGACTCCATCGGTCTCCTTATACCTCTCTTCCACGGTAACAGCCTCTTTTCGCTTGGCTTCTTGCCAAAGACTCTTCACAAGCAAGTCTTTTGTGGCAGCATCAGGCATTAAATTTGAATTTCTCATATCTTCAAAAACTCTATATGCAAGTGCAGCTCTCTGACACTTGCAATAAGCTTGGATTAGTAACTTATACATGTATGCATCTGGTTCCATTCCACTCTGCCTAACCATCGAAAATAGTTGCTGAACAGTTTTGATATCTCCCAGCAGTGCAAAGTGATATATCAACCCAGAAAATGTCTGGATATCTGGGCAAGTACCATTCAAAATCATCTCATCAAGTACCTCCAGGGCATCCCAATTCCTAAGACACTTTGTTAATGCCCTCAAGAGAGAAGAATACAAAAGCATTAGATTGAACTTTGATATGTGACCACAGAGTGCTCTATCATCATGGAAGACCTTCAAGGCGGCATCAGCATTCTTTGAAATGCCATAGAATTCAATAAGCAACCTGATGGTGCTCAAAGGCAATCTCATTTGCTCCCTTCTTACTTTATTTAAAAGTTTATCGACTAATTCAACATTTCCATGACGTGCCAGTAAAGTCATCATTCTTTGCACTGTGTAAATGTCATGAGTGAATCCTGGCTGAGAAGCAACCCAACAGAAGAAATTCCAAGCTGTCTCAGCTGAACTGAAATTCCTAAGAACTTTGCAAACCAACCTACCAGTCCACACAAAATTAGCATCTTCTAATATGGCTGCCACTTCAGGACTCCATTGTTTTAAGGCATTTGCCAAAGCTTTTGGATCCAACCATGGTTTCAATTTGACCATATGACCATCAACTCTTTCATTCAGATCATCATCATCATCCCCATCCTCATCCTCATCCTCATCCTCATCACCACTAATCTCGCAAGAACCTACACTCTTGATCCTTCCATCAGGCAACATTTCTGCAAGAAACTCATCGGTCTCATCAGCAAATCCTGCCTCCTTCATTCGTTCCAAACACACACGCATTGCTCGTCCAGGAAGTTTCCCGTCTTCCTTCATTTCTTTAAGCAAACTCTTCACTACATCAAACCGTTCTCCACCAACAAACCCTTCAACCAAAATCGAAAATTGCTTCAAAGTTCTCTTAATTCTCATTGAAGGCAACAAGGTAAACACTTCCATAGCGGCATCCAACTTCCGTAACCTCACAAGATGCTCTATCAAAATCGTATAAGTCCTGGAATTTGGAACCACCCCTTGATCAATCATACCCCGAAAAGCCTCCACAGCCTCAAAATTCATACCCTTTTGAGCATAAAGCCCCATGACAATGTTATGAGCCTCTGTCGATAGGCGATTTTCCTCACTCCTATACTCTTCCCACGTATGCAAAACTTCTTGAAGGTCCCCAGCAGTAGAATACCAAAACAAAAGGTTCATAAAACTGACTTTAACATTGTTAAATTTTCCAGCTTTAACGTCACCGATCAGGGCTTTGAGTTCTTCCTTGCGCTTGAACTTCGCAAGAACAGTTGCAAAAGCAAAAATGGAATTCTGGGAATGCTCAAAGTTCGGAACTTGCTCGAGGTTTTCAAAGAAGGAAACAGCAGAGTCGGCTGAAGGAGCAGAACGAAGAGCGTTAACAACAACAAAGGAGTCAAGAAGGCGAGTTTGGAGAAGAGGGCCGAGTGAGTTAGAAGAGTTGGAACGAAGAGCGATTCGGATTGAGTCGATGAGTTTGGCTCGGCGAAGGTAATGAGTGAGTTTGTTCGGGAATGGATCACGTGCAAAGGAACGAACTTGTTGGTTTAGGAGGGGCGAGAATCTTTTAAGAAATATTGCCATTTTATCAAATAAAAAGATTGAGAAATAATCAAAATGCTAGCTTTGGGTCAGGGCATTTTGCTACGACAAAAATGCAAACAGGTGGTCTGCATGAGGATTTTATTTCTTGACAAATTTACGGTAGCGAAGTGTCAAGGGAGACGATGAAGTTCCTAGTTCCCAGAATTCTGTTTAAAGTATGGATTCACCGGTTGGGTTGGGCTTAAATACAGGCCCCTTTCAAAAATCATGGGTTTAAATCTAAGGTAGCCTCGATCCTCTACCGGGGAAAGTGGCAGTAGTTAGTGGCTCAAAATTAAGAGCTTGGATTAGGGTGGGAAAAAAAATTGAGCAAAACGAAAATCAATTCAAATTATAATATTTGATTTAGTTTTTATTAAATTCGGTTTCATTTTAGTTTAGGTATTAATTAATTATATTTAATTTAATTTAATTTTTGATTCATAAGTAATTGATTCTTTTCGAATTGAACCAAATTTTACATTATTTATTTTTTAAATTTTTTGTAATATAAAAACAAATACTTTATTTTTATATACTGAAAAAACTTAAAAATACTATTTTTTTTTAATTTCAAAAAATTGATGAGCTAAATTGATCTAAAGTAGTAGTAAAATTCAATTTGAGTCGATTTGTTTATGTATGAAACTCGGTTCAATTTCATTTCGCTTTTAAGAATCACAAATAGTGTGCATATCAACTGTATTTTTTTTTTTTTCAAAACCGAACCATTATCACCCAAGCTAACCATTATTAACAAAGCTTGGATTATTCCTTAAAGCTCCAATTTGTTAAATCTCAATATTAGAAATATAATCTTTGGAAAAAAAATTTATCGAGTTTGGGTATTTTTTTTTTAAAATTCTCTTAGACCATCAAAGAGCAAAGAAATGGTAGGAAAATCCCAGAAATGCTGTTAAGGAAAAGAAAAGGACAAATAAAACATTTGTACAACGTAAAATACGAACTACATGTATTTGTAGTATTTCTATTTCATATGCTTTACTTAGTATTCAAGTACACTGTAATAACTACTAACATGCTTCTATGTGATGACAAAATTACAGTAGTTCCAAAATGAACATTATCATTTTGCTTATGCAGTTCTATCATGTATTGAACTGTATGTTTTTTTTTTTCTTTTTATTGTATTAAGGTTTTTAATATGACAGGAATCCGGTTTTCTCGAATGATGTAAAAGGAAAGATCGGTTATTGTTGCGATAAATCAGACAGGAAAGCTTCCTGTCATCCGAATATGATCAAGGGTTGGTTTAAGACCGTACTTGTTCACTGCTTGATTACCTTGCCTGAATCCTTCTCCGTAAGCTGTGGATGAATCAGACTCGATCTGGTGCTTGAAAAAGCCGCCGAGTTTCTTCTCAAAATCAGAGCGCTTGCCTTTCTTTGACGATGTGGAAGAAGATGATGATGATGATGATGATGTTGGTGATGATGATGAAGATGATGAGGATGAGGCAACATCACTTCCCGATGCATCAGCGTAGATCTCGGATTCCAGCCACATATGTGCCAAAACCTGGCATATTCCTTCCTCAACTTCTGGACTCAGATTAGGATAACCTTTAAGTCTAAGCCAAGCGTGCATCATTTCATGAGCTAGGATAGATCCTGTCAGCAGCCTGTATTTAGTAAAAAAAAAAAATAATAATAATAAAGATTTTGCATTTTTCAGTCATATATATCGAAGGTACAAATAATTATGGATAGAAAAACTGCAACTGAAAGGAACACACAAGATAATACCTAGGAAGACCATACAAAATGAGAATAGCTGTGACTTCACACCGACGAATAAGCCTGTGAGGCTCGGTAATCATGTCTATGAACCGATTGCCTGCCCCGATCCTTGGCCTCCTTAAGACCTGGTAATTTGAATCA
The DNA here is from genome assembly GCA_038381775.1 of Adansonia rubrostipa. Lineage (NCBI taxonomy): Eukaryota > Viridiplantae > Streptophyta > Magnoliopsida > Malvales > Malvaceae > Adansonia > Adansonia rubrostipa. Next base: position 2,126,831 of record JBBYHM010000008.1, on the reverse strand, counting down.
AATAAATGCGGAAATCCAATTAAACATGAAGGCATTTTGATAAACCCGAACTCCAGGAATTAAGAAGTAAGAATCCGAGAGGAAATTCATACGGTGGTAACTGTCTGTTCTTCTGACAAGCAGAGTCCTCTAGTTTCGGGTAAGTGATGATGGCCCTGCTGGTAGTTAAGACGTTATGGTAAAGAAGACTAGAAAGAAACAAGGCAAAGGTAATTTCCCATGATAGATAAAACTTTCAATGTTTTAATCCTTACATTCTTTTCACCCTCCATGGCCTCATTTAGAGCTTGCCTCTCAACCAGAAGTAGAGGAACCTGTTGTTCCAATTTCATATTTAATCCTTCATAAAATTCTTGGATTTCAAGGTAAAGAGGCTGGCATTCGATAGTATCCATAATTGCGGAATCTAGACACTCTAGGCACAGCTTCCGACCATCATCAAGTGATAAATATTTTGTGTCCATTGGCTGCAAGCATTACGAGGCTTTAAGAAACTAAAGCTATAAATATATTTTTTTCATATAACTACAAAAGGATGTCGTTCCCTTCTATTCGTTCTGTTTCTAAAGGAAAAAGGGAGCATTCCTTCAACTCACCTGCATTCTTTCACAACTACAACAGCGAGGAGTGCCATCACGCTCATGAGCGGGGCAGTACTTTTGCATCCAGTGGGGGTGTGCCCGATACTCAATAAGACCATCTGGATTTGTCGGAATCTGTAAAAGAACGGAAAAATAAGAAAAAAGGTCAGTATCTAACTACTATCACGGGCAGAGAAAAAACAATTACCTCGATATTCAACATATTTATGCTCAAGCTAGATAACACATGGTCTTAAACTTGAAAAACAAAAGGACCTTCTAAATAGCATATATCTTAAAATTCCAAGAATAACACATGAACATCGGCTTAGAAATTGACTGGCTAGTGTAGCAGTCAACAAGCTGTATCAAGAACACTTGATCAGGAGTTCTGTCAGATTCTGAAGCCTATAAAGGGAATGCCACTTCAGAATAGTTAGCATATACTGGCATTAGTCTCCAATGAGGTTAGAAAAGCGTAGCATTCCTGTTAGTCTACCTCTTTGATTTGCTTATAATATTTGATGAAAAAAAACCTAATCAAAACTTCCTTATACAACAACAACAAATGATTCCTATGTTGCTCCGTCTCTTCATTTTCTTGAAGTACTGGTGTTCAACGCATATCCAAACATGGGTAAGGACATATGATCCTCCAATGACCTTCCAAATAGATGAAAATCAAGGAAAAAATTGACCATATCCATGTCCAACACTCACACTGGAATCTGAGAAACATAGGATGAATCATCTAGTCATCAATTAGAATTAGATGCACAGCTACACATTCAGATAAGAAAACCTGCTTATGCAAAATAAATAAGGTTGATAAGACCCTGAGACGGATTTAGCACTTACGAATTTCTTGCAAACATCACATTTTGGATGATGCTGTTCTTTATAGCAGGATTTATGGAAAGGACGATTCCCTGAAACTGAAAACTATCACCACAAAAAAGAACTTTAAGATTAGGCTATATACAAACACGCCCGTCACCTAAGTACGGTAAAATGTAGGATAATGACCAGAGCATTATGTTTAATTATTTCAAACTAAATATGGATAAATTAAATGCCATATAGACCTCGTAATCATTAATTGGCTGCCTGCACGCATGACAGCGAAAACATTCTGGATGCCAAACAGCACCCATGCAACTAAGGTATCGTCCATGACCAATCTCGGCGTGGCAACCAGCACAGATTCTGCAAACAGCATGATTTTGTAAACTAGGTCAGGTTTCGTAGAATACATGATAATAAATTCAACTAATTCTAAGGAACTAATTGTATCATTTTTACACATTTGGAAGTCATGTCTGCAATTTTGCAACGTTGCATAAGAAATACTACACTAACAATTTTGGAATCCTTACATTGAACAGAGTAAAGAAACCCACCACGCGCCGGCAACCAAGAGAGACACAATTTTATAATATGCTAGTCAATTTTGAAATCAGTAAGAATTTAACACAAAAAGGTTAAGAATGATTAAATTACCCGTAACTAGCTGAAAAGAGGACCGGATAAGGTGAAAATAAACCCCCATGATCATAACGAGGTGGAGACTCCACATTCAAACTTTCTTGAATAGCCCTGGCGAGTTGTTCATCTTCTTCCAATTGAACTTTAGTGCGACCTTCATCTTCCTCCCGTTGAACTTTCACATATTGGTCATCCTCTTCCTCTACATGAGCTTTAGAATAGCTGTCCTCTTCCTCCTCCACATGAGATTCAGCATATTTGCCATCCTCATCCTCTTTATGACCTTTAGCAAATGTTACATCCTCGTCTGATTCCTCCTCCGGTTCAGACTCCTCTTCTACCAAGCGAATGGGAAACATGAGAGTTGATACATGGACAAATTTCTAACACATTACCAAGTTGAAAACAACCCGCAAATACTGGCACAGAAACTTCTCAAGAGAACAATTACCCTTTTGATTTTCATTTTGTCTAACTGGCCAGACCCAGGGAAGATGAAGAGTTCTGTTAATTCATTACGGGTATGGATATGGGGTCATCTCGCATATTCACAACCAGTTTAGCAAAATAAAATGGCGCCAATTCTAAAATTTGTTGGCTTGGGCAATTTTCTTACAGCAAAAGATGAGTTTACTACAAAAGGATTTTGTTTCATATCAGTTCACATTTGCACTATAAATTATTTTAGGACAAGTTTAGAAACAAACTGAACCGAGCACTCTGACATTGAAGAAGTAAATGACATTAATCTTCCTAGTCCCACAGTTCAAAATCTTATATGTAGTGGTTTCAACCAGAAATAACTATGTGCCAGTTCAGTTTCCAACAGTCAAAGCAATTTGATTTCTGCAAAAGACTATTTTCCCGGAAACAATGATTAAAGAGTAGAGGCTTGAAAGGGACAGCTAAAGCACAATCAAGTTTTCCTTCGTCAAAACCATGTCTGTCATCTTTTAACTAGAAAAAGCCACTGTTAATTCGCAATATCAGTGCTTCGGACGTGCAACCATACCTATTACTTTCTTGCCTTTTTGGTCTGCTTCTGAAAGAGAAAGCGCGATGGCACAATCGATTTCATCTTTGTCAAAACCATCCGAGCCTTCCTGCATCCAAGTTTTCCAACAAAGACTCAAAGTGTTTACACAAAAAAAAAAAAAAAACTCACAGGAATCAATGAACCAGAATCATGCCATCAGAATAAATGATATCTCAACACAGGCAACCATTGAAAATTCATGAAGCAGGGCATTACCGCTGAATGGCGAGGCTCATCCCAAGTTCTATCATTATCATATCTTCCATAATATCGCCCTTTATTACTTGAACCCTTAAGAATCTTGGTCAGCCAACCCATTATTTGAAACGCTATTCGCTAACCAAGCAGCAGCCTTTCGCCTGCTACCAAGCCATCCAATTAGGAAAGCAGAAACAATTTCAAAATCAAAATAGAATTGCAGTTATAAACTACAGATGGAAAAAAAAAACCATAATTAGAAAACAATTACTGTTTAAATAGTGTTAGATACGAAGGAATTTCCACTTTGGGAGACATTATCTCAATTTACCGTCAAGGCTATTAACTTTATTCCTACAAAAACTATTTTAACCCCCAAAAGAAAAAAGTTAAAAGAGAAACTATTCAATGGCAGTACCAGTTTTTACCCAAAGCATCAACTCTAAGAGTTACCAAAAGCAGAGAAGAAATTTTCTGAAAAACCTGAATTTCCCAAATCCAATCCCACAAAATTAACTTCCCCCATGGATCAGAATCCAATTCCTGAGGATTCATACAAGTGTGACTCTCAGTGCCCTTAAATCACCATATCTGGTATTCATATCAACATCAAAGCACTCAAAAGTACTACTCGAAATTAATATTACTGAGGGAAAACAAATCCAGTTATATAAATACTGAAAATCAAAATGATATGAAACAGTTGCAGCTGAAGAGAGTATAGAAAAAAGAATCAAAGACTAAACAGAAAAAAAAAAGAGTGAAGAATATGCCAGAAAAAAAAAAAGAATCTGATGAAATCCTAGATCAGAAACAGCACGAAATTCACATGAATTCAAATAGTCACCAAATTACAGGAGACAAAAGGATATTCCAAGTTTGACACTTAATTGCCATCATCCTAGAAAGAAAAGAAAAACTGACCCTTTTTTCTTGTTGTGACCGAAAAAAGAGATAAACAACCAATTCCCAGTGAAAGTTAAGGTAGGGAAAAGATTAAAAGAGAAGGCAGAGATTGAATAAAAAAAGAGAGCTTGGATCTTAAGCAAAAATCAAGGTCTTTAAATGATATGGTGAATTAAAGCTATGGAAACAGTGTGGGTGGTATCAGTGTGTGATGATGTTTACCTGATTAAAGGAATCAAAACTTGAAAACCCATATGGGATTTCTGTTGAATGGCTAAGTGTTCTTTGCTTTAACATGTGGGGTCCTTCATTGTATGCCCACTTTGACACCACACTACACTACACGTCAAAAAAGACACTTCAGCTTCTCTTGTTGAAAATATGACAAGAAGAGAGAGAGAGAGAGAGAGAGAGAGAGAGAGAGAGGGAGAGAGAGAGGGTAGGACTTTATTTCATATCTTGATGATCTTCGTTTCGCAGTTGTGAGTTTGTGGGACTTTACAGTTAACTCTCTACCGACTCTGTTTTATTTGTTGTCTCAAGTTTGGCACTCCCCATAGGTCATAGTTACCCCACTTTTGGGTCACTGCCCCGTTAATGACATTACGTTAAGTGGCTAAACAAACTGTCACCCTTTTTTTTTTCTTTAAAGAAATAAAACCCAAAAATGTTTCGCTAACATTAGATCCTAACTGCTTAATAGAAAGTCTGTAGAGACCGAGTCGATATAAATAGGTATCATATTGATAAACATCCTTTTTTTCGTTAGGTCTGATTTGATACGAAGGAGAAAAAAAAGTTGTTCAAATTGCTTTTATCATATAAAAATCATTATCCAAAGCCACATGACACTCCCAAATTTATGCATAAAATAATTGATCTCTATATAAAAAGATATTAAATCCTCCTAAAATTTGTAAACTTACGTGAAGAGATACCATATTCAATGCTCGATTTACTTTTTAAATAGATTTTTTTTTTATCAAAATTTACTTTTCGAACTTAGTATTTCATTTAAACCTTCTTTAATGATAAATAAACCCTCAAACTTAGGTTAATAATCCAAACCTTATATAGTTTCATTCTTCAACAAGAAGTTGAAAATTTTCAAGGAATAGGTAAAAAAAACTTCATTATGAAGAAAGAAATCAAAAGAGTAAATGGTTCATTAAAAAGTAATGTAATTTGAAATGATTCATTAGCCATAGAAAAGCTTTATAGTAATTTATCATCAGTATACATAAAACTTTCAAAAAAAAAAAATTGTTTCTAAGGAGTATGCATGTGCATGCTTCTATTGTTTATCACTCTAATTCATACATCCAACACTACTGCAATTCTCTTTTGCATGTGTCATGAATCTATGGACAGCTAAATTTCATGAGTCTAAGTGCTTGTTCAAATTGTGCTCAAGAAATAGGAGGGAAAAAAAAGGCTTAATCAAATCAGTCATGCATGCAAAATCATGGATGAAGAAATTGGATCAAAGCTATTTAATTAACCCATAATTTAAAAGTTATATTGAAAATTACATCACTTAAGTCAAATACATAATTTTAATAATTATTTATTATATATAATATTTATTTAATATAAAAATTATTTTTAAAATTTTATTTAAATGAACTAATGTCACATTGATTTAACTTTGATTTTCTTGCAAAACTTGTAATATTTCCAATTTATTGATTAGTTGTAGATTAGGTAGATATATATA
>JBBYHM010000008.1:2085256-2110191 GCA_038381775.1 Adansonia rubrostipa | reverse complement strand
TTATTTAAGGTTTTAGTCAATCGAGTTTAATATTCAAATTAATCGAGTTTGTGTTATATTGGGTTTAAGTTAATTAGGTTTGGGTCATCAGGTTTAACCCTTGATTCATCGGGTTTAGTCATTTCTTGTTCAAGTTACTTTGTGTTTGGATAATTTTGAATTAGGTTTCATTAATGTCGTGCTAGATTTAAATCAATTCAAGTTCAGATAATTTTAAGGTTCGAATTAGTTAATTTTAAATATTTTATTTTTTTAATCAAATTAAACCGAATTGAGTTTTGATTTTGATTATTTGATCAGGATTTTCAAGTTCATATCGTTTGATTTTAATCACTATTATTAAAAAATAATTAACACTTTTAACAAAATTTTCACCATCCGATTATTCAACTCAATTGTTAATGCATATTTAATATTGCCTTCAAATCCATATGCCAATCCTTCTTCGCCTACTTATTATTATTTTTTTCTTGCTTTGTCATCGTTTCACTTGTTTAATGCACATAAAAACCTTTAAAGACCTTTTTACCCTTACAACTATTGCTATTGATGAATATATATATTAATGCCTTTAGCATGTCGATTGATAATAAAAAATTAAATATTCAATCGTTTGTATAATTTTTAGTGGATTTAGATATTGAGTATTTGGATAATTTATAGATTTAGATATAATATTTATTGTCGATAGCAAATTTAAATATAAATTTTTGAATATTCGTTATACGAATTCTCTTTATTTTTGATTCAGGTAATGCTAGATATTTAAATATGTCATTCAAACCTGATATCAATTTTTTATTTAATTTTATATTTTTATTTTTTAGAAAATAATTTAATAAATTTGGATATCTAGTAGATTCGGATATCTAATGCATATTGCTCCTTCAATCTAACGTAGATTCAGATAATAAGCGCTAGTAAATAGATTTGAATTTTGAATGAATTAAGTGGATTCAAATATTAAAAAATTACAGATATTCAATATGTTGTTATTCCAAATATATTATTTGCTTTCTAAAAATGCATATACGAATATTTATCCAACACAAATACATTCAATATTTCTAAAAAAACTTATATATTCGAAGATTTATACTCACAATCATATCTGAATACATGATAAATATAAATGTCAGACACGAATAATTTAAAAAAATTAAAAAAAATTCTGAATCATATAAATAGAGATACAATGATTAGCTAGGGTATTTTAGTCATTTAATATATCAAAGGGTGGTGGTAGTTCGGATCATTGAGATGACTTTGTACTGACTGACCTTAATTATCCTTTATTTTATTCCGTTGTTTGCGTTGGTTTTCAAAGGCCGCCTATTAAAATTACAAAATATATCCGACTTTTTCAACATATTTTTCTTAGGTTATTTTATATTAAAAAAATTCAAAATATTGAAAGAAAAAAAAAGGCAATATAATTCAATTTTTTTTCTTTATTTTTTTTTAAATGCCAACTTGTGTTGAATAATTAATTTAAACCCAAGTATACCCACAAATTTAAATTTCTAGATAAGGGTCGTTTATGTAATTTGAAAATAAATCCAATTAAAAGTCAAGTCTTTGTTTATGTTTATGTTTTTCTCTTATTATTATTATTATTATTATTATTATTATCATGAATTAGTATTTGAGTGTGGATATACTCGTATTGAAAAGTTTTTAATTTTATGAGTAAATTAAAAATTTATCAATTGATTTTTAATTTAATTAATTTTTATTTAAAAATTTTCATTTATAATATATTCTTTTTGTTACAAAAATAGTAATTTAGAGATATATAAAATATTATAAATATTATAATTTAAAATTTAAATTTACGTGATGCTAACAGATTATAACTAATCGAACTAGAATCTAAATTTCTTATAATAATTTTTTTTATTTTAATCTTTACATCTAAATTTTTTTCATATTTTATTTTTGAAAAAGAAATGCTATTTTTTTCCTCTCCTATCTCCTTAGGGAGAGGCCAAGGCTATTATTACATGTTTTCTTGAGAAAGAGATATCGGATTTTTTTCCCAGCCTCGTTTCCCTTTCCTCCCGCATCCATTATAAATTTCCCCTTTTTTTACTCGTTAGTTTTTCATATTATTTCATCTTCTCTTTCCAACAAGAAAAGGTCATTACAAACCCCCTCCTCCCCCCCCCCCCCCCCAAAAAAAAAGGAAAAAGAAAAAAAAACAACAGTCACTACTGCAAGGAGCAGCAAAGAGGAAAGAAAAGGAGAGAAAAGGAAAAGGAAAGGGACGGCAGAAGACAAGACACACATATACAGTAAGAAAAAGAGAGTGAAAAGAAAAGAAAAGAGGAAGGGAAGGAGGGAATTGAAGAAGCTTTCAGTACCAAGAAAACGATGTCTAAGAGCTTTACATCCTTTCAAACCCTGCAACTCTAACAAGGTCTATCGATATATCTATATATATATATATATTTTCTGAAAATTGATAAAAATAGGGTTATAAAACAAAATGGAAAAGCTAATGAACAAAAACCCCATTTCATATCTTCACTCTTCTTGTTTTTCTTTCACTTAACAGAGAGAGAATTTGATACTTTTTCCTACTTTTTTTGCCCTTTTTTGATGATATAACTGTTTATGGTATGAATAACACTAACTCAAGATGGAGGATTATTCGTTTTTCTTTGTGGGTTACCGATCCATAATTGAACAGACTAGAAGGAGAGCAAATAACGAAAGGATATAGGATCATGAAGAAGAAGAAGATCTTGATATGGGACTAGCAACATCACCAGCCTTCACTCATCACTACCATCAAATTCTAATTCAAGACAAGATCAATAATTCTACAACTTCTATGTCCCACGATTACCACCAAGCAGCTGCTGCTGGTATTTTCAGCTTCTCGAATGGGTTCGAGAGATCAGCCTTGAGCCACCAAGAACACCAACAGCAACAGCAACATAACTTAGCACAGCAGATCCGGAGAGATAAACTAAGAGTTCAAGGCTTTGAGCCACCAACTCCACCATTAGTAGGGATCGAAGAAGAAGAATCAAATGCTCTTCCTGTTTATGAAACAGAAGGTATGTTATCAGAAATGTTCAATTTTCCTTCAGATGTGGCTGCAGCTACCGCCGCCTCTGCCGAGTTATTAGACCAACATGTACAGCCTAATTATCGAGCACACAGGCCACCAGGCAGTACCAACGAGTGCTACAGCAACAGGCAAGGTGTTGTTGGGGGTTTGGGACTGGTAATTGAATCAAAGAGTCACAATAACCGTGACAGTTTAGCTGAACAGCATCATCATCAGCAGCAGCAGTTACAAAGCATTAATGGCGACTCAGCTGCTGCCATGAATCTTTTCTTGATGAATCCGCAGCCCAGATCACCATCTCCTCCTCCTTCAGCAACTTCTTCTAATGCTCTTCATATGTTGCTTCCAAACCCATCTACTTCTCTTCAAGGGTTTAATGCATCAGGTACTGCAGGGGCTTTTCGTACAAGTACTCTACTATCTCCACCTCAATTTACTTGGGTTCCTAATACTGCTCATGAAGGAGATAACACTGGTTCCCCGCTCACCAATCCAAGTGAAATTGGAGGTGTTATAGAAGGCCAAGGCCTTTCACTATCATTATCAACTTCTCTGCAACACTTGGAGGCTGCCAAAGCTGAAGAATTGAGGATGGCAGATGGTGGGTTACTGTATTATAATCAAGGAGCGAGTTCTTCTGCTGCTGCTCAATTTCAGTACAAGAATTTGGGTAGTCATCATCATCATCGTCAGCCGCTGCACTTGCAAGGTGGAGTGGGGCAAAACCAACAGGTTCATGTTGGGCTGGGATCCTCATTAGGAATGGTCAATATGTTGAGGAATTCAAAGTATGTCAAAACTGCTCAAGAATTATTGGAAGAATTCTGTAGTGTTGGAAGGGGGCAGTTCAAGAAGAACAAGTTTGGCAGAAACAACACAAACCCTAGTTCTAATCCCGGCTGTAATGGCGGTGGTGGAGATGGTGGTTCTTCTTCATCAACAAAAGATCTCCCTCCATTATCTGCAGCTGATAGAAGTGAACATCAAAGAAGGAAGGTCAAACTTTTATCCATGCTTGATGAGGCATGTAATCTCTTTTCTCTTCTACTTTAAGCACAAAAGGAAAATTGAGGCCACTATTTTTTTTTAAATAAAACAAAACCCAGATATACAAAAATGCCGGCTGGTGCAATGGCGCTCTATAGATCTAGGTGGTAGAGTTTGATTAAGCCATCACTTTTTGATTTTTCTATTCCCTAAATTTCATGCCGCACTGATTGGATTGATGGGTGTCTTAAGGTTCTCAGGAGACTAAACGTTTGGTGGAAATACAAAGATACTAATATCAAAGATTTAAATATTGACAATTTATCAAACATGATGTAACTAAAAATTTTATTGATCAGGGGTATTCTAAGTAGGAAGATGACTATTAGCCCACCATACTACGTATCAAAATTATTCTGAAGCCACTGCTGCTTGAGATCCATACCCATCATGGTAAATATTGCAGGAGAAGGCATTAATATTATACCTTCCTTGACTATGGGGAAAGGTGGTGTTGTTTCCTTTTCCTTTCCTTTTCTTATATTATTTTTTTCTGTCCATTCCCCCCTTTGTTTTTGTTTACTTAAACAAACCGATCAATTGGCTTTCGGATATTCTTTGTTCCTACTTCCCATTAACAATCATTTCACTGTAACAAGCTTTGACTCCTGCATTGAGTCTTTTGGGGATCGTGAAATTCTGGAATATAAAGAACTTCCATTGTCAAATCATGTCAATGATCCGCATGGTCGTGCAAATAACATCAGAATTGGGATGAGGACTTGATAGTAAACTGTGATTAAAAACAATGAAAATTTTATGGTTGCAGGTGGACCGGAGATACAACCATTACTGTGAACAAATACAAATGGTGGTGAACTCATTTGATCTAGTGATGGGCTTTGGTGCAGCAGTGCCTTACACCGCCCTTGCTAAGAAGGCAATGTCGAGGCATTTTAAGTGTTTGAAAGATGCAATATCAGCACAATTGAAGCACAGCTGTGAGCTACTAGGTGAGAAAGATGGAGCTGGAACTTCAGGCATAACCAAAGGAGAGACACCGAGGCTAAAGATGCTAGATCAAAGCTTAAGACAACAAAGAGCTTTCAATCAAATGGCTATGATGGAACAGGAAACTTGGAGACCCCAAAGGGGCCTGCCTGAACGTTCTGTCAACATTTTGAGAGCCTGGCTTTTCGAACATTTTCTTCACCCGTACGTTTGCCTTTACCTATTATATCTCCCACTATACTGATATTCTAACACAAAATCAGCATCTTCTTGATTAAAGTGGATGGTAGCTAAAAAGGCTGAAAGACAATCTATCATAAACAAGTATATGATTTAATGACGCTTTATTAGCTCATAAAATCCAAGTTTTTTTTTCCTCCATTGTCGTACTTTCTGATTAGTGTTTAGAGAAAAACAATAATGCAGTGTCCTTTGATGTTGGCCAAAAGCTATTAAAAAGCCTTCATTATCATCCCTGCTTTTTTTCTTCTGATAACATTAGATATATAGATTTACTTCGTCACTCAAAGACCCAGAAATTAGTTATTAAAAAATCGACTTTATTCATGCATAATTTCACAGATGACTGGCCTTATTGACTCTCCTTCTCTGTCTCATATTGTCATAAACATACCCAATAAACAAAGGGACAAAAAACTTTCTTTTTTCTTCTCTTTTTATTACTACTAATAATCAATGTAAATAATGAGAGATCAGAGATGTTGAAAGTAGTTGTCCTCTTCTTTACATCTGCAAAAACTGCTGCTGTTTGCTGATGATCTTTTCTTCTCTTAGATTCTCACGCCCATGCAGCGAAAGAAAGAAAGGCTTCAAAAATCCCATCTAGGGGTACACAAAGATGGGTGCCTCTTTATATGGTTTTGGGCAATGACTCACGATCTGATGTCATTTCTGGTCCCTTTCTCAGGTACCCAAGCGATGCAGATAAGCACCAATTGGCTCGACAGACCGGTTTATCCAGAAATCAGGTTGGTCCTCTTTCACTACAAAACAGTATATCAAATTTATTAATAAAAGATATCTATACATAAAAAAATTTGTTGAACAAAGAGAGAAATTTATTCTTATATGATCCTTCTGGATCTGGGTTTTAAAAAGCAACACTTCACTGGTAAGAAGAAGAGAAAGGGAAAAATCTTAGGAAGGAACCATCAGTAAGTTATCAAAAAGAACTTGCATGGATTTGGGTTTTATTTCTCCTGTTTTTTACTTCACTTTTTTGAGACAATTTCTTCTCGTTTACCCTTTTTCTTTTTTTGTTCCATTCTAGAAAAGAACTATATATATAAATATATAATCCTTTCCTTATGACAGCAGGCCATCGATTCTGATTTCTGAATAGAAAGACATGACATAAATATTCAATGGTTTAGGAACTTAGCAGATTATTTTTATATTTAAAGGGCAAAGAAAAGTACAAAAAGAGATGAGACATGAAAGTTTGCAGCTTTGGTTCTCTCTCTTTCTATCTTTGTATTTGTCGGATTGTCTCCCTTCTTCAAACCTTCAACCACACGATAAGGCTCCATCAATACACCAAAGATAAATTCTGCTGTACTTCAAAGTAATAATAACAAAGTAATTTTTTAGGTACATTTTTTTACTCCAACAGTTATATTCATTCATTCTAGCTTCCTTTTAGTTTGAAAATTTTGATTCGAATTAATTTCATGTTCGTGCAAAACATATTATGTAATTCTTTGATTTAAGCTGTTTTAATTTGAATGAAAGCCAAAATGGGGGAAAAAACATGTGGGTGCACAGTCTGCAAAGTATATGTTAGTAAAAACAAACACCTAATTCTAGTCCTATGTCTTTTATAATTTATAACTCTGTAATAGAAAGATATTGATTCGAGGTCATAAATGGAGTGTTCCTCCGCCCTCATAATTATCACTGCTTTTAGACAGTGCTCAAGTTTTTTGGAGCTTTCTATACGAAAACCGACATTATTCAGTCTCGGGATAAAGAAAAGGGTCACTCGAACTTTAAATTTTATAAATGTATCTTATAAGATAACTTTATCATTACCAGTGGCATGCTGTTCCTGTCCTGTTATATATATTAAAGTTGGCATTGATTTATTGTCTTTGGCTGGGATTTTAAATGCATGAGGTGTAAATGTAATGAAATGATATATATATATATATATATATATTTGCAGGTTTCAAATTGGTTCATAAATGCCAGGGTTCGATTGTGGAAACCGATGGTGGAAGATATGTACCAACAAGAGACTAAAGAAGAGGAGGGAGATAATAAAGAGATGGAATCGAAGCCAAACAACAGCAACAATGCACAAACATCGACGCCTTCAACAACCGCAGGACCAGCAGCATCAACACCAGCACCACCACCGACAACCGCATCAGCAGGCAAAAGATCCGAAATCAATGCCATAGAAAATGACCCTTCACTCGTTGCAATCAATAGACAATGCTCCTCGGAAAACCAAGCAAAACAGTGCACCCAGACTGCTACTAACAACGCCACCATTATTAGTACTAGCCTTCCCACCACCGCCAACACCACTGCCACTGAGGTGGCGCCACCCATTTCCCAGCCTTTCACTACCAGCATTCATGATCACTCGGATATCCACCAAAACAATAAAATTGGTGTTGATGGCACGTGTCATCGTGGCAACATTGTTTCAGCGGATGACGGGGTCAGGACCACCCCTGGTAACACTGACATTGGTTCTACTACACTCATAAGGTTCGGGACCACGACAGGTGATGTCTCACTCACACTAGGGCTACGCCATGCTGGAAACATGCCCGAGAGGAGTTCTTCTTTCTCAGTTAGAGACTTTGGGGGCTGTTAATTTGAAATACATATATATATATATATATATTCCATAGTATTCTCTTAAAATACAAAACAAGAATCCAATTTTCATTTCTTTTTCCTTCTCTTTGCTCCCCCTCTTCTCTTCAATTCTATTAAGAAACAAAGAGTGCATAACGATAAACGTAGCATTAAGTTAGCTAGTTGTTCTCATCCAAAAAGAAAAAAAAAAAAAAAGGTCAGCTAGTTGTATAATGGATGGTAGATTGTCTCACTTCTTATGTACTTTAAGGTTTTTGTACCTTCATATTCATGTTTTTCTGGGGACAGAACAAGAGAAATATAAACTCGAAGCGTAATTTAATTATTTAATATATATAGTCATTATTCAAAAACTCTTAAGGCTCTATCGTTCAGAAGACATCAACAAAGGTAAACCCTAAAATTATAAGATCTCTACATATTGAAACAAGAATCCAACTCCAAGTGCTTCAGAATATGCCCTATGCAGAAGCCAGGGCAAGCTTTAATTTCTAAATGTTTATTTCTTCAAGTAATGCTTCCAAGTTTCAGCACTGATTAATGTTCATTTTTTTTGTCTTGGTACTTGATACTCTTGTAACCAAATAGAACTCGATCACCATTAAATTTCATAAGATTCTTTCTTGCTGGGATGTAGCTTTCACAATTTAGTCTTATAAAAAGGGTGAAACTGCCCCCAAAATAATCTTTGTCACCCTCAACTTGTTCTCTAGTTTAGTCCCAACCCGAACTACTACAAAATGTGTGTAAAAAGTATATATAATTGTGGTTCAGCAAATAATTGAATTACAGGAAATGCATTTTCATTGCATAATGATTCCTTGTTTGGTATGCTGACTGTATAAATGCCAAAGACAAAAGAGGGAAAAAAATAAAAAAAGAGACAAATTGCCTGGCAGGAAGTGGCTGGTAGTAGTCATTGTCAATACACAATCCCAAGCCAATCTTGCAACTTGAAAATAAGATAAAAAGAATGCTGATTTTGAAATTTCGAACCTCAAATCTTTAAATACTATCTTAAATATAAATCAACGGACTTAAGTTTGGGTTACATAAAAAAATTATGGTTCCTTGAAGTCTAAAACAAATAATTTGCAAAGCAACAAGTACTTTCTACATAATATGTTGCTTTTCTTTCGAGAAAACAGGATAAACCGACATATCTCTACATTTAGATTCACTAAGTTGGTGGTGTGAAACCATCAGTTACTTCTTAATCTGAGATATGTATAATTTCTTGTGTGAAAATCAATATTTTTGGAAAGAAATTAAAAAAAAAAAGGGTTTTTGATGTGATATTCCAGCGGTTAAATCATTAGCTAAAGCCACAAAAATACAAACCCTAGCAGTCTCAAAAAGTTTTCACTGTCACAACAGATAAATATCGCCAGCAGTGTCACTTTCAGGCTTCAGCTGTGTTCCATCTTCATGACTTGAGAGAGAGAGAGAGAGAGAGAGAGAGAGAGAGAAATGCTAAGAATTATATATATATATATATAATGACTGCACCCAATTATCTGCACGAATTCATTTCATATGGATGAACGGTTTGACAGTGAAAGTTAAATCCACCGTGGAGTGCATTTGGAGACTGTGATGGAATCTAAACGGGCCTTAATAAAAAATTGTTGATTTAGTTAATGTTTTTGAAGCAAAACCTGTGAAAATTAACCATGCAGCTTTAAAAAAAGAAAGTTATGTATTGACTATATTTCTTCCTTGATGTAAGAGCATTCAACTGAGTCTGATTCTGAGTCCATCATGTAAGAGCATTCATATCAACTGAGTCTGAGACTAAGCACATCATGAAAAATCGATTCTTAAAGGGAGACTGACCGGAAGAGAAATATTGTTGGAATCCATGGTGATTCTTAAATAAGAGTTTAGTGGTTTCTTTTTACCTAACATTCAATGTCTAATAAATGTTGCTTTCTTAAATGAGAGAGCGTGTGGTCCTGAATCCCCAGTCCTGGTCCATTCTCTTTTATCTTTCTTTCTGAGGACTATTTCAATATTCAAGCTCACCTGGGTTTTTGATAGGCTCAAACCTTCGACTCGAGACAATTCAACGAGTCGAAATTTTGGCCAAAGAAACTCGCAGAAATGGGTTCTTTCTCCTTTGTCTTTTTTGGTGACATATAAGTACAAATTCAATGCGAAAGAAACAGACGAAAAGTTTATATGAGTGCTTTTATTATTCACATTGATGACTTAGAAGTGACTATACAGAAAGCCACCCGTCGGATGGCCTTGCCATGCCAATCCAAGGACTGTCAGTCCACCGACCAGATCATCATATAACTTGCCATTGGACCCCACTTTGAGACTTGGGTTTGGGCCAATCTTTTCAAGATATAGGCTTCAAGCTTTAACCTTGCGTCCAGGGGTTAGGATAGGGTCACAATTCTGGATGGGCTATGCTTTTTCTTCCTAGGCTTCAGCCCATTTCGGGGTGGCAGCCTGGTAGACCGCTAAAAGTTTTAGTACTAAAAGCTTTCAAATGCTCGGCAAAGGAGGCTCACTGAAGAGATTAATCTTCAACAACTTGTTTTGGGATCGTCGTTACAATAATTTGAATTTGAAATTATACTGGAAATTTATTAGTTGCTTATGCATAATTTATTTGCCGCTGTGATGGCAGCTGATTATTAGAAATTACAATGATCCAACCATTTTGCAGGGTCACTGACATGGAAGTCCCTCTGTAAAAAAGGAGGACCGGTTGAATTGAAAACTGTTGGACTGGTCTATGCATGAATTGCATGCATAAATGATGCTGCACTTTCTAAAATGTTAATCTAACTTCTACTGTCAATCTAACCCTAAATAAACCGAAATCGACATGAATTTGCACCAGAAAAATGCACAACCATGTGTTAAGCACCAGACAAAAATTCACAGCAAAGAACCTCTGAATTAAATTTCATCCTCAGAATTGCCAGATCAAAACAATCAACTAGCACTCGTCAATCCAAAGTTTCATATATTCCATATTGAAAAATCTTGCAGAAAATAGAAGTGGTTAACTAGAAATCATGCCATATCCATGAGATTTGCCATCTCAACTCGTGGTAACTAAGAAATACTCATTGTTATTTTAAGCTTAAGTGAGTTCTCCATAAACTGTAAAAGGTAATTCCATTTAATTTTACATATGGCCTTACCTGTATCGTTATCTCTTTAATCTACTACTTTGATATCATTGAGCTATCTGACTGGAGTACATCGACCTGGATATCAGCATATGGTCTAATGAAAGTTCTGCGCCACCAGACCTCAAATGCCCTTTGAAGATTTGGGCAGCTGTCACCCGCCTTCAGAAAGCTGCCCAACCAAGCAAGCAGAATGCTTTGTTGATCCTCTAGAGGCAATGTGAGGATTGTCCTACCGATACCTTCCTCCACAACTTTCCGATCAAATGACCTGCAGCCATGCTGCAACCAGCTGTAGTCATTGATCAATGGCTGCAACCAGGTTTGTAACAACAATTTTCGAGTTTCCTTCACTGGTAGCAATTCCCCTTTTCCGATTCCAACAAATAGCCTCGCCGTAATGCAGCTGACATGGTAACGAGACACAGTGGGCAACTTTGAATGTAATGTTGCTAACTCTTGCTGGCTAGCCCACATTAGTGCAAATTCATCTGCTACTTGCCTGTCAGCCAGAATCTCAAGCAACCATGAGAGATTATCAGCCTCCAAAGCTATTTGTTTCACCACAGGTTCCTTGGTGTCCGTGGGTTTACCAGTGAATTCTGGTTCAGCCGCTTGTTCGAACAGAGACAAAAGTGAACCTAAGCAGCTTGTGCATGATGCATAAACAGTTTCACTGCAGATATCCGCTGAACCAGCATAGCTTGGAAGGCTATTATTCTCCCTAAGAAGCTTCAAAACTGTAGATTTCATTTCACGCCGGCTTCTCTCCTCATTGCTTTTGAGAACAAGTTCCATAATGTGTGAAATTGTTTGGGGGGAACTAGAGACATCAGAAGAGATACGTTTTAATACTGAGGTGACCCCAATACCTTCACCTTGGAGTCGCAGAACTGAAGAGACCACCTTTCCTTCTTCCTCTTCGTCAACCCAAGGAACAGCTTCCAAGTATTCCAAGCATGATTGTATGCATGAGTAAAAGCCAAGTAGTTCAGCAACCTAAAAAGCTCATAAAATGCAAAAGGAAATTTCATAAAAGGGCAAAAACTTTAAAGTACACAAGCTGGTTTCACATATTGCAAAATGAGACATTTTATAAATACAAGCTACATGTAGTGAAGTTTATGACCATACAAACTGTTGGATATGCATCAACATCCCGGTGAATTTTCAATAAACGAATATTACATGGCATAAACTAGGGAATATCAATAAACGAATATTACATGGCATAAACTAGGGAATATCATTCAGGGATCGACAATAATAGACAATGAACCTTCAAAGTTTCGGAGAATTTGTCACTAAGTATGCAAGTTTGAAAAAGAACATGCAGGTTATACCATTCTTAGTTTTAGCAAGAATAAGCTGATTGGCATCAAGCAGAGAAACAGAAGGAAATAGGCAGTTGCTACTGGGATCAACTCGTAATCGTTTATTACCCTTTTCTACAAGTTCTCCAAGTCACAATCATCCCTTCACAGGACAACATCATCATTCTATCTCCAAGGATGGAAATCCATCTCTCCGACGGATTTACTGTAGAATAGGAAATTACAGAGAATACATATAAATCCAAAATATATTTATCACGAACATCCTCAATGGTAACATAGTAGTATTTACTATGCTTTCAAGCATAAGAAAGAAATTTTGATCTGCCAGCATGCAGCATGACACACCGCAAAAATCTGTTGTAATAAAACAGATAACTGCCCGACGAATCCATGTACAATAAGAAATTATGGTACGTTGTAGAGAAGAAGTAATATCATGTATTGAAGATGCAAGAAAAAAGTTACATGAAACAAGTTGAACGATTAATTAAACCAAATCACAGAAACTTAAAACAAGACAGAATGGTATGTTCATTTCTAACCTGGCAAGCATGAAATCTAAGTAAACAAGCAATGTACCAAAATTTAGGCAGATTAATAGCAGGAAAACAAGGACCTAGAAAGATTATGCCAATAAACAGTCATAGAGTAAACCCCGGTAATTAAGATGAGGTCTTAGAATACAAATGGGCCTGGGCATGCAAATATGCCTTCAATCTGAGCTTGAAACAATACTGTCTCTTCACTAGCATTTATGAAGTTCAAAGAGATATGACAACAGTTGAGTAACAATACGAAGATTATTATTTGTTAAAGTTGGAAATAAACTACAAATGGTATCCTTAGCATGTGTTCGTGTATGCACATCATAAAAAAAATTTCAGCTCCTCAAATAGAAAGGACATTAGGATGAATATGCAAATTACCTTGAGAATGCGGAGGACGCGTGAAACACTTTGTTTGATTAATCGCTGCTTCATTTCTTTGCAGTACATAAGCCCCACGGTTTCTACGTAAACTTCAATGTCCTTGCAGTCATCAATTTCAAGGCAAGACAAACCAGACTCTTGTTCAGAAAGTTTATCAGTGAAAAAACTGCTATTCTCCAGTAGAACTTTCCTGTGGACACTCAATTTCACACAAAACCCTTGCTTTCCAAGCAGAACCACCTTCATATCACTGGTTCCTGGTTCACCAAACTCAATTGCCACCTTCCTAGGCACATGTTCTACCTTAGGCCTCGGTGCTATCTCAGGAACAATCGGCGGACTAATACCAGGATTGGTTCTTGGATCATCAGAGGTAACCGCTGACCTTATTGGGGTGATCATCAGCTTCTTCTCAGTTAGTGGGATTTGTTTCTTCTGAACAGTAGACTTGGGTGGTGGTGGTGGTGGTGGTGATGGTGAGGAGGATTTGGGTTTGTTTGGAGGATTTTGTGATTTGATAGTCTTTTGGAACACAACAGGAGAGGGACAACACCAAAAACCTTCAGGTGTCACAGCAATTGGGACATTTCTAATCTCGGCCTGGCCTTGCTCCAACTTAGTAACTCTAGTTTCAGCCATTTTTAAGCAAGAACTCAATGCATTATTTTAAGAAAATTGGGCACAAACCCTCTTAAAGTTAATGCAGCCAAAGATTTCTATTAACTCTCTGCTTGCCAAAATAGATTATGTAAAACCTGCCTAAAACCATAAGTGGAATTTTATTTGAAATAAAACTACAAAAAATTTAAAGCACTCCAACTCACAGCTTTCCTAAGACAAAACAAATTTGAATAGTAATCTAAATTAAGCAAAGCACAGATTTTAAAAAGCAAGAAACTATTTTTTTTTCAAGACACTTACTATGTCAGCAATACAATCAACAAGAAGAAATTTAAAGAAAAAAAGAAGTAAAATTTTTACAGATTCTACTATCTCCTGACTATAGATCAAAATCCCAGAGAAAAAAAAAAAGAAGGGAAACTAAAGAAAGAAACTTGAAAACTCTTATCTATGCAAATATGAAACAAGCATAAAAATAGTTACCCTTTTTTTATACCCAACAAAGAGAATCTTGAATACTTCCAAACACTAAAACCTCAGCCGAAGAAAGACTGGTTTAATGTGTAACCTGGTATCTCCCCTGAAAACCCTTTTTTTTTAAAAAAAAAAAATCTGTCCTTTCTAAGCCCACGGTTGCCTAAAATGATTTGAGTGAAACCTCTGGTGTCAAGCATGAAGGGAACCACTCAACTCAGACTTTGCCCAGAGCAGAAAAATGAGTAAAGTATCTCTCTTTTATTTTATTGATTAAAAAAAAAAAAAAAACTAAAACAGCTAAAGTAAAAATAAACTAAAAAAATGGAACTTGATGCGGTTGGGTTTGCTTTTACGATAATGTTTCTCAGTTTCCGTTTCACCTATGTGCATGGCTTCGCCACTCAGATTATTCTTTGTTTTGTCTTAAAAACACTTCCTTTGTAATGAAACAAGCTTCCTTTTTTCAATTGTCTCTGATCATCTTTCTTTTAAAATTTTCAACCTTTAATAATCTATTTAAATTTTTTTTTTGCCAAATCCCATAAATTTTAGGGTTCTTTCTACCTAAGGATGTTGCTTTTATGGGCCGCTGCTGGATTTTCAATGCAAAAGTTAACATCGTTTCCACGACTACTGGTACATGGTGGGTTTGATTGAAATGACTAAGATACCGTTTAATTTCGTTGTCAAAGTGAGGAATTGGTGAGGGCATTGATGGGGGGTCGGGGGGGGGGAGGAGGAATTCGATGAAAAGAGTGAAGGCTAAATCCAACGGTCTTTCTCGATAGTGCTGGGAAATATTCAATCCTTATGAACTCAATATTTTTATTGTAAAATCGTAATTCGAGCTAAACCCTAGCAGCTGTAATATCCCACCATTACATTGGCAAATTATGAACATTTTAATCAATTTTTTTTCTTAATTGAACTTCTCATATATAATATAATTCACCATTTCCTTGATCATTTTGCTCATAGCAAGAAATGGTTGTGTTGCTGTAAGCCTATAACTAAAAGGCCTTCTTTCGCTCTTTGATTTGCCATCAATTCAGATATTGACAAAAGCTTCTGAATGGACCCATCTGCCAGGAAGAAAATAAAAAAAAAGAAGGAAAATAAATATATTTGCTTTATAAAGAGGAAGGAAATGATCGAAGGATGAAAATCACATAGACAAAAAAATGATTGCTTGTGGCACAATTCCATGCAAAGATGATGACATTTTAGATCACTTATATTTGAAATAATTTTAGATACAAATATATATATTTAATATAAAAATTTAAAAAGTTTTTTTAGAAAAAGGAAGACTCTAAGGATTATAGATGACATTAGCTAGTGGACCAAAATAAACATTAAAGCAGCTCTTCAAAGTCTTTTTGACTCGGGGGTTGGAGTGGGGGGGGGGGGGGGCAGTGCTTTTCCACCCCTGTCTTCATTTCTTTTTGGCTTTTCCTCATTTCAGGACTGATTTTTTTTTTTTTTTATCTTTAAGAGGACTCTGCTGTAAGTCAATAATGGAGGCTTTAGCAATGGAGAAGAAAAAAAAGTAAATAAATAAAAGAGAGGAAGGTTTCATCATCAATGGTTCCAAGTGGAACACCATTTGCAAAAATGGCCTCACTGTGTCTGGAAATTTGGCCCACTTGACCACTCATTTGAATCATTGTGAACTGAACTCATGTGCCATGTTTATGCTATCATTTACTGACAAATCTAATCTAATAAATATTACTTAATTTCCTCAACTCTCAGTCATTTGCTGGTGTTAATCTCTCTCTCCCTCTCTCTCTCTCTATGTATATTGCACTTTGTATTTTTAATTATAAGTATGATGATTATTCATAGGTATCTTTTATATTTTTTGAAAATTTTTTCCTTGACAACTTGACAAGTATTTTTTTTTTTAAATAGTAAGATGGTTCGGAGTATTTCAGATTTTGTCTGAACTTAATCTTTTTCCTTTTGGAACAACCCTAACACGTTTGTTTCATTTGATTATTATGAATAAATCAATACTCAAATCATTAATTTAAAACATAATAAAATAACAATTTTTTTGAATGTTTCTGCCTAAATTTGTCAAAACAGGAAAGACAATCCTAGTGGCTTTCAGTTTGGGGATTTCTTTTGTCTTGTTTGTAGTTCAGAAAGGGAGAATGAAGTTCTGAACAACTACCATGGATGAACCAGGCTTTTCTTTTTCCTGCACATGTCTCTGAGCTACCATAGTTGTTCATAGATTATGTAGCTTTGACTTTTTATTTTTCTTTAAAATATCAATGTTTGATATATTTTCGGACATAAGTATAGAGATATAAGTCTTCAAATATATTAGAAAACTTAGAAAAAAAATTAAAAATACTCATCTCAGATATATACTTATATCGGACACATAAATCCGAGTTCAAATGGCATTTTGCTAATGCAACATCTGTCGGTTTCAATCAGTGAGTTTCAGACATTATACATCGCTGCATAGATGTTCTTATGGAGTATTAAAATAGCTTGAAAGAGACAAGGCACAACAAGAATTACTCAAACTTTACAATGGAGAGAATAAACCAGAGAGAATGTCACAAATAAGGCTGAGGCACTGCTACCAAAAGAGGCAATTCATGCATCAGAGAAGGGAAAAAAATACTGCTTTCTAATATTCCTAAGAACTTCCTACAATGCGGAAAACAGAAAAAATCTACCGTATGCCTTACCCGAAAGTGACTTCAGTACTCAAAGGGGAGAAGAGAGAGGAAGGGGAATTTGGAAAAAGTAGCACCAAATACACTGCATGCTTTCATCTCAATGTCCTTGAAGCCCCTTCCGAAAGAAGAAATGGCATAGGTACGATCTGGCTTAGTCAAAAATTCCATATCGAAAGTTTGCACGTTGTGTCTGGAGCCTGCAGAACTACATTGCACAGTTTATTGGCAAGAATCACCAGCGAAAATGGTAGAACCATTTGCAACATGACAGCCAGATTTAGTACTGTGACTGGATTGGAGGTAGATCTCGTAAACTTAGATGCCATGGAGACCCCATAGTTCTCACGGACAGTTTAGTAAAGGCGGCCTCGACAAGCAGATGCTCCACATTGACATGGATATCCTTGTCCCGGCAGCAGTTGATAACGATAGTCAACAGTCAGCTCTTCACCCATAGCTATCTGCAAAAGTGTAAAATGAATAGATGGTAGGATTCAATACACGTAGAACACTAGAACAAGTGAAATTCTTTGATAAATTTTTGAAAAGTAAATATAGCTTTTCTTTTCTTTTTTTTCAATAACAAAGTTCTTACATAATTACAATTACCCATAAAAAATGTAGGATTACTAATCCTAATTATATGAGATGTTAAAACCCAACCAAAGAAGTCAAAATCATGAATAGCATTGAAGAGATCACCTACGACATCATGGTAGAAAAGAAAAAAAAAAAGTCAAGAAGATGCATATTTGAAACCTTCTTTCTTTCAAGCTAAACTCTTTTTTCATTTTTTTGACAAGTCACCTAATTAAACAGTCATCTAAACCACTGTCTTCCATAAAACGTTATAAACCTTAGCACATCCAAGATTTCACAGATGTGACAGATTTTACTCTACATTGTTGAGAATTGCTTACATCTTGACTGGCATAGAGACCAATGTGAGCACGCTGACAATCCATGCTGTCCACAAGAACTTGATGATTTACAAGATTTGGCGAGCAACTGGTGAGAATTAAAAGGAAATAAGATAAAGAATTTATCAAGCGTGAATCAATAGAAAATTCAAGATTTCAAAAAGTAGGGACATGGGATTCCTTATATAAGTAAAGCAACGTTGAACTGCCCGAATAAGCTGCACCTTATTCCTCAAAAAAGCCATAAAGGCCAAAGGGCCTTTTAGTCTTACAATGAAAAAATGGTCAATATATTTAAAACCCTTGAATCCTCATCCACAATTATTATGGCCAAGTTACAATTTAGAAATACCAGAATCAAGAATGTGGGAAAGCATTTCATACATGCTGCATAGCAAGTGCATACTCACCTATGATTGATGAACCGAGAAACATTTCCATATTTGGTTGCATCAATAACATATCGGACCTGTCCTTCAATCAATCTGCCCATATCATTGATATGAGAATCAATGTCATACATGTAATTGCAACCGTCTCTATCATACCTGAAATTTGATCGTATAGCCTCTTCAATGTAAAGCATAAAAGCAAGCATAAGGTGAAAAAGAATCTTCACAAATCAAGAGGTGAAACCTGATAAGCCTATTGTTTGCCTCCTGCTCATCTAAAATCTCACCAAGGTACTCACAAACAAATGTGCCACTCAAAATTGGTTCGCCAGCCCTGACTCCCCAGCCCTGAAGATCAATATGAAGGAACATCAAAGGACAACGCTCTAGAATACAACCAAAAATTGAAATTATTACCTTATTCTCCGTTTTGAAGACTTCCAATTTCACTCGTACTCCATTTTGTAGAACCCTATTTGGACATGCTCTGTTGCAGCTACACCTGTGATTGCATTCATAGACAAGGTAGCCCTCCTGCACGGTTTCAAAAAGGTTTAATCACAGGATATAAACAAAAATCAAAAGAAAGCAGGAAAGATGCCGACCAGACTAAGTGGTCATATCTACTTGTCAAAAAAGGGTTTTTATTTTATAATGTTTTGAATCGTGAACCATAGATATGCTTATAAGTATCAAATCAGGTCAATAATGCAGCCCTTGACAACAATATTATAAACAATTCATTGCATGGCAAGCAGCAACATAGACAAGAAAAGCATCTGATTAACTGTTTAAAAAGAGTCTTCCAGCAAATAACAGCACATACTCTTTTATATGTGATTTGAGAAACACTACAAGCAAGCAAAAGCATAATATGATGCTTTAGAGTGAAAATAGTAATGGTTGACAGAACAAGAATTAAAGTACCTCCAAGATAATTCGCCCTTTGTCATCATATGGAAATCTACCACGCATGGGTTTCCCATATATGTCTCGTGCATCTTCATAATCATTATCAAAGAGATATACATGATCACATGTCTCAGGACAGCATGTTGAATTGGAACAGGCGCATCCAAGTTGTAAACTCTGAAAAGACATGTACATAGAAGGAAAAATGACAAAAATATTATAAAACAAGACATAAGAGTTAAAGGTATCCAAGCAATGTAAAAATGTACACCATCATGTGAGGGATGAGATGCAAGCCATGAAACACGGATGATGTCTGTCCTTTTCCGAATAAAATGCATTTGATGGTAATATCAAACAAAACCCAGAAATCTCCAGGTCAAAGATTTGTCCAGAATCTTAAGAACAAATTCTGGCCGTAATGTCATTCACATGCAATCGAAGTAAACTCCAGTGAGGCATAATTCTAAGAAATCTATATCAACTAGCAGTAGAGAAAAGGTTATAATAATCCAAACACAAAAGTACCTCAGCGTCAAGATAAAGGGATTTATCAAGCAAAGATTTTGTAACATAAGTAAAGTTCTCCCACGGCAGGAAGGATACAGCATTTTGGTCATTGGAACTATCAGAACAGATGTGAAGGGAATCAGAAAGACCTTCATCCACTACACAAGCTACCGGAACTGATTCCTTCCCAAAGCTTATATCATCGCACAAGACACTGGCCTTCTGCATGGGCCATTGTCTAAAATGTTTCGAATCAACGATATAATGACACTCATCCAGTTCCCGCTCATCTATATGATCCAAAGAATCTGCTGATGGGTGGCCTCCAAAACCATTAGGAAGAGGCATCAATGGGGAAAGAAAATCTGAGTCCTTGACAGGCTTACATCCATTTACACATAAAAAATCATCTTGGTGCCATTCGACTTGAATGTTATGCTCACTACAAAGCCTCGCTGCCTTAAGATACATACGTTCTGGTAACATTCCATACTTCTGCTCCAATGAGGCTTTGAGGCTCACTCTGCAACAAGAAGAGCGAGCAACCGACAAAATTTCCAAGTTATTAGGTCGAGCTTTTGTTTTATGAATTTTAGAAAATAATATGTTTGCAAGGGATGAGCACTGGAATTCTGCTAATCTACCAAGATCTGCTGTCTCTGTTACATCAGGCTCTACACTAATGATGTCAGTGTCAATTAACTTTGATGCCTGGAGGCGTTTTTTCATAGTGGCAGTTGCCCTGTTCCTGATTCTATATGACACTGCCCCCAGACCTTTCTTAAATCTGGGATGGCTGAGTCTCCCAGATTTTAGTTTATAAGCATAATAACGAACCCCTTTCTTAGGCGGACGAGAACTAGCTAAACTTGGTCCCATGTGAGCAGCCTGGTGATGGCGGCCAAGATCAGGCAGCAAATCAAACTTCAAACCACAGAACCTGCAAATAAACTTTTGAAAACTGCCTACATTCTCTGAATTATTCTCTAAGGAAACTGAGTTGCCAAGCTGAAGTTTCTGTGGAGATTCCTCACGCCCAGATAGATTATGCTTTTGAGCAACATTTGACAGTTTATAATCAACAGGATGAGCTGACTGCACATGCAACAATAATTCCTCAGTATTGCCAAAATGGCTGCCACAGGGAATGCATCGGAGAAGCATGCACTGTTCAACAAATTGCACATGGTGTCTTTCCTGAACATGGGATTCCAAAACATTTTTGTTAGTAAATGAATCCAGACAGATTGCACAAGCATAACCTCTAAACGACCATTGTGCTTCCTTTTTGTGATTCTCCATCCAGTGCGTACTGAGCTGCTGATCATCAAAAAATTCCACTGAACAAATTTTGCACTTAATAGTCCTGTTATCATCAAAGCTATCATTGACAGCCAGTGGCAAGGAAACTGGTTCTTCCACAAAAGAGGACAAAAGTGCACCTTCATTGCCAGTAAAGCCCCATAACCTTTCAAGTCTCTGCTTTTCACTGTAAACCAATTTCATTAAAATTTCCCCAACTCTAAAATCCTTTGATGCTTCAGAAAGGGCCCATTGAAGTTGGACTTCCACAGGAACTGGGTTTCTTAGAGATAAAATACTCTTAAAGAGCTTGTAGAAAAGTTCACAAGCTTGATGTAAATGCAATTTTTGCTCAAGTGAATAGCAATCCTTCAAAAGATCTAGAAACACTTCTTTGGATACTATCCTACTCTTACCATTCCTAGCACGCTTGAGCCAGCTAGGAAGGTGTTTATCACAGTATAACGAATGCCGCTTAGGAATTTCAGGGCAAGGATCACAACCGCTATGGGAGTACAAGCCTATGCAATGCAGTAATTCTGTGCTATCATGATCTTTACCTGAATGGTCAGGTTTCTCAATTAAGCTGTTTCTTCCCTGGAAGGCGTCACCCCCAATTACTGACACTGGCTCCACTTGCAATGGACTTTCACTGTCTCCCACCAAAACTATATCTCTGCAGTATGTGGTTTCAGAACTGGGTATAATCTCCACATACTTCCTTTTTTGCGTGTTCTCCGGAGAATTTGAGACATTATTTGTGTCATTCTTGGGTCTGTGTTTCTTGCAGAATGAGGAGCCATAGAGCGAACGGTGCTTGCATCTAGTGCCAAGCACAGTGGTACCTTCACACATTGGTGTATCAACAGGGGGAGTCACTTCTTTTTTGCCTGAGCTGCCAATAAAACGAGAGGCCAAGTGCACACAGCAATAAACATCCCCATCGTTTGCCCACCTCACACACTGCCTTCCCTTTGACTCTATAAATGCTATGCACTGCCGGTTTTTACTCCCGGTATCTATGGATTTCTTAGCAACTGCTTCATTTGGAAGTGTCAATGCCAATTCTTTTGGCTGATTGTCCAGAGCTGAGGTGTTGTTGACCTCTTCACTTGCTGCTGTTATTTCAACATCTTTAGTGTGGATGAGCTCAGAATGCCTTGCTTCAACCACAATATTTTCCCATCTGTCAGTCAGATTATTTGATGATTCCATTGGTGTGATTTCCTCCCTCTCATCTTCCTTTTTACAAAGTTCTGGTGTTGGCATATTGACATGTACAGCATCTTGGCTACTAAAAAAGCCAGAGTCAATTTCAACAGTTATTGTTTGATTTGAACCATTGCTTTGCACTTGGGAGGCATGTGTCTCAGCACGACGGACTTCGAGCTTGGGCCTTTTGCCACTAACTTGAAGATTTTTGTTTGAGGGCACATCACTGTTCCGATGATCAATATCTGCAGGTGTAGATACAGGATGAGAAGTTGAGAACCATTTCATAACTTCATGCTTCCAGGTTTTCCATTCAGAACCAAGTGTGGGCTGCACAGGTGCATCCCCAAGAGACCTAACATCATCCCATAGTATAGAATCAAACAGTTCCTGAATCACAGACAAAGTTAAAGAAACAAAAAACATTACTTTTGTATCAAATAGACTATCAATCGGAAGAACCGTCCCTGCCCAGCAAGAAAAGAAAGTTATACAACTGATGCATGGTCCCTTATTGCCTTGATGGAAAGTCATGGTTACTGTAAAAACCTTACTTCCTTCTCACCATTTTTATTTGGGCGGGAGAGGGAGGGTTGGCAGTGAATGTTAGGTATCAGAAATTCTACAAACTTGAGAAAGCTAGTTGTGAATCATACTTTCTAATCGCATCCTGTTTCAATATGCACCAACATTTAACAAAAATGGGCAACCACAGGGTTAGACATACCTCCTTTAGCAGTTCAATGGATTCGGCACTATGTGCATTCTGACATTGTTGTACCCAGGAGTGAAAAGACTCCTGAAGCCATTCAGCATTTATATAGTGCTGCAATATCATCTGCAATGGAGAAATGCTGTTACTCATATCTTTAATGCACGTGATTGTGGAGGGGATAGAGATAGATTAGATAAAAGGTTATGGTGGATGGCAAGCTGGTTATGATATTGACAGCAGTCATTACACAACCCTCTTCAACAAAAATGAAGTGCACATGTAAGGATTAGTGACCATTAAGATCCACTCATGATATATTCTCAAATAGAAACTACTAAAAGTCACAAGAAAAAGGTGACAAAATAGCTATTTTCAAGAGTTTCTAATAGAAGTTTTAACTTTTCAAACGTCTAAGCATGTCAAGTAAGTGAGGGATTTACACTATGAAGTTTCAAAAGCATATTTCCAAGATCAGAATAACCACTGCAGCGTGAAGCCTCCATGGCGAATTCCTTCCAGACAATCACATTTCGTGCTGTCTCTATCAAAGCCTACACATATAGGAATAGAACTCCGTTAAGAAGGGCACTGATTAATTAAGTAAATATATCAAATATAAAAGGATTAAAAGGAAGAAAACAATACCTCGCAATGAAACTGATCAATTATATTCAGCAAGCCAACAGCTAGCTTTTGCATTATGTACCGCCTTGCAACAGTCAAATCTCTAACCATTTTTAATCCAACTTTATGACTCCTATATGCAATAGGCTCAGGGAACTCGTTAATGGATCGCACAAGTAGCATGTCTGCCCAAGAATAATTCCTGGTGTGAGGAAAAAATATCACAAAATACTGCTTCCGATCATGAGTCGGTTTTGCTTTTAAAGTCGATAATGGCCAGTCAGACCTTGCACATTTGATTCCAGCCTGCCATTTTCCTCTCCACTATACATGGAAAAACAGAAGAGTATCATCATGAAAATAAATGCAGCATCTATTTTTATCTTCTAGAAAATTAAATAATTAATAAAATGATAGCAGTTTTTCTAATTAAGAAAAAAAAAAAAAACTAGAAAAAGGATTTTCATAGAGATAATATCAGATGGCAATAGCAGGGAATTTAAGAGGATAAATGGAAAATGAGCACACAAATACAGCAACTCCGAAAAATAAACAGAAGGCATATCATGAGAGCACATCACAGAAATGTTTGCTGTAGTGCAAATTAAAACCATAATCTTTGGATAAGAGACATGGTATTTCATGACTAAAAGAAGAAATGTTACCTTGACCCACAATGCCATAGATTCATCACGCTCTAACCACTTGGGCTCTGAAAGAGACAACTCTACCTCCCTGTTGTTGTTCAATGATTGACTTTCAACGGTGTCAACAATTAGATGAGAATTTTCAGGGGCTAAGTATGGTCCAGCGCAACAATTCTGCGCATTTGAATCATCATGTGATCCACAAGATAGTCTTTGGCCCTCTACGTGACAATCATAATTTGAAGATCCACTATGGTGTTCTTCCGAAATGGGCAATTCATCCCTTGTGCCTTCACCTGCATCCTGTCTTCCAGCTGGATTCCCTTCTACACTTTGCAATAAGTCATCCATGCCACCATCTGCCACTTGAACTTGTTTTCGATGTTCCAAGCAATTTGATTCTCCCTCATAAGTTGTTTCTGAACTCGGTTGAGCACAATCTGACTCCACAACATACTGAACACCAGAACAAGGGAGTACTTCCATGATTCAAACCGAAATCTCTAAAGCAGTATAATGTGCATATGAACATTAATTGTCCCCCAAAGTCACT
>JBBYHM010000008.1:2028585-2043434 GCA_038381775.1 Adansonia rubrostipa | reverse complement strand
AAAGAAAGAAAGAAAGACAGTATTGATGAAGTTCTGAGGTGTAGTTTTCTTCGCATGCTGGAATGTCACCTCAAAACTTCGATTTTTCTAGCATAGGTGGAGAAAATTGTTGTTACCTAGAAATAGAACCCCGTTTATATCATGCATACCCTTATTTTAACATTGCTTCGATAAATAATTTAAAAGTTTAATTTTGAATTTTTTTATATATTTGAGTTTAATTTAATAAATTTATATAATTATTTTAAAAAATAATATTTAATTTAATTTTAAGTTTAAATTTCCGTACTATCTTAATAAATACCTGGTGATTTGCATTATCTACAACTTTAACAATTAAAAAAAATAATGTGTCAGTTTTGCCATCATGGAAATGGTATTCTTTGAAGTTTTGTCATCATGGAAATGGTATTCTTTGAAGTTTTGTCATCATCTATTACTGATTACTTCCCCAGGGGAACATCATTACAGAAATCAAAACTTACGACACCTAACGGGACCCTTATTTGACTGCTTATCCATCTGATGATTATCAATTCTTCTTTTTTCTTCAGAAACCTGCAAGGCCGAAAGGTTAAGAAAATCCAAAAAAAAAAAAAAACTTAAAACAGTTAAACAACACGAAGCTGCAATCCTAGCTGATAGAGCCGACCCTTAAACAGAGCCCATTGTCTAGCCTACTGATCGAACTGTCGTGCCTAACTGAACACTGTAAAGCCTGCTGTCTTCTCTCTCTCTCTCTCTCTCTCTCTCTCTCTCTCTCTCTCCAGTCTCTCTGCCTCATATAACCTTCAGAACATGTTTTACTGTCCAACAGATTCTCTTTCTCTCACTCCCTCTCCCCCATAAAATCCCTTCCCCGCACCCAGACCTAGCAAATCCGAAACTACTAAGCGAACAAGAACAGAAGCAAAGACTTGAAGAAGATTCTGTGGTTGAGCCACTTTCTTTTTGGTCTGAAAATGCCATTGGATTCCGGAGATCAAAGCAGGCGTTTAAGCAAGGCCCTTAACCCGGGAGCTCCACCACCAGAACAAGAGCAGCTACCTTGCCCACGCTGTGATTCCACCAACACTAAGTTTTGCTACTACAACAACTACAACTTTTCTCAGCCTCGTCATTTCTGTAAGTCCTGTCGCCGTTACTGGACTCATGGTGGTACCCTGAGGGACATCCCTGTTGGCGGTGGCACAAGGAAAAATGCCAAGCGTTCACGAACCACCACCCATGCAAACAATGTTACCACCAGCAGCAGTGGTCATAATAACTTCCCGTTACCTGCCACCCCGGTTTTGTTACCAATCTCGGCCACTCATGGAAGTTTTGGTATCGGTGGAGAGTCGAAGGGCAGCGCGGGTGGAACTGGAAGCATTTGTGGAAGTTTTACTTCATTGTTGAATACCCAAGGGCCTGGCTTTCTGGCTCTTGGTGGGTTTGGGCTTGGTATTGCTCCAGCACTTGAGGATGTTGGATTTGGGCTTGGAAGAGGAATGTGGCCTTTTTCCGGAATGGGAGATGGAGCAGCTGCTGTAGGTGGTGCCAATGGTGGGGCTACTGCTGCTGCTACACAAATGGGGAACACATGGCCGTTTGAAGCTGGAGATACCGGATTTGTCGGTGGGGATTGCTTTTCTTGGCCTGATCTTGCTATTTCAACTCCTGGAAATGGGCTCAAGTGAATCTGCTCTTTCGGGTTCTTTGTCTTTTTTTTTTCATGTTTTACAAGATGAATTAGTGAGTGCTGAAAGTAAATTATTAGCAATATGAAAGTAGAAATAGGACTATGACCCCTTTTTTTTAATCTTTTGGTTATTTGGTGACTCAATGCCATGTGATTTGGTTTGTTTTGTCTACCATTTTTGTGTAGAGACATGGCTCAAATCAAAATGATGAGTGTGTAGTTTTTGGTGTTGATTAGCAAAAGATATTTAGATTGCAGTGTTGTTTAAGACGATGGCTAAATGGCTTTTGTTTTATTTATTTTCCATTATTTTTTTTAAACAGATTGGACGCCAGTTAAACCTTTGTCCAACAATTTTAAGCCTTTTCACAATAATATGCCTTAAAAAACTAAAGAATTTATGAGCTGCATAGAAAAATTGCTGAATTGGCCTTCAATCTTAGAAAAACCTGAAGCAAATTGCAATTGCTTCCACTTACCTGTGAAATCAATTTGATCTTATTTCTACAGACTAAATATTTTGATTTTGTTCAAGAAATCCAACAACCTATGATTCTTAATAGTATGCTATCAATCTGTTATATTTATTAATCACACCCGTCCTAGATTTTTGTTTCTGGAAGGGAAAGATCTGTGTTAGATTCTCCAGATTTGTATTGGCTTTGATTGTTCAGCGTTGCCTCTTTGT
Organism: Adansonia rubrostipa; assembly: GCA_038381775.1. NCBI lineage: Eukaryota > Viridiplantae > Streptophyta > Magnoliopsida > Malvales > Malvaceae > Adansonia > Adansonia rubrostipa. The sequence continues at coordinate 2,041,065 of JBBYHM010000008.1, read as the reverse complement.
TGTTAGTTTTCACTTTTCAGGCTTCTTCCATGGTTTTGTTATTTGTCCCTAAAACATTCTAGTGGTTGCTGCTGGAGACAAGTCAAGCTACTGATGTGACACTCTTGAAATCTGGATGAATTTAGTGATCTGGGTCTTGGGATACTACGAAAATAAAGAATTATAAATCAAAATCCTATGCAAATTTCATGGCACATCCTCGTTGAAAATTGACAAGCACCCAAAACTATGGGCTTTTCAACCTGGAATCCTACTGTTGTTTTTCTCGATCACTTGACTTGAAAGTATAAGCACAGTTACTACTTAGTAAATATGCTATTTCTTTTCTATTTTTTATCATGAAAAATCGCTCAGTCCTCTTTCAACAAATTGAATTTCATAATTGGAAGAGTGGGCTTTTGACAGATAGCGTTTTTCAGAAGCTGCATTTGTCAGAAATTTTGAAAGGAAACTCTCCGTTATTCTTTATAGCTAAAAGTAAGAGCTGTTGTTATTTACTGAGGATTCGCATTAAATTTAAGAACCTGGACGCTTCCTAGAATTGCCCATTTCTTTTGTTCCTCCAATCATTCAAGGAGAACTAGGTATATATACATTAATTCGAATTGCCATAAAGTTTCTTATATGAAATTTAATTCAGTTGATTTATAAGTTAATCATGGTTCAACTAAATGTAGATCGACATTTCGACAGAAGTACAAAGTTGGCTGCAAGATTTTGATTAGATTTAGTGTTGTTAAATGCAACCCCCCAAAGCTGTAAATTTTCGTCTCTTTTTTATCACACTTCATCTCTATGGACCGTTTTGCTTTTGCACTCACAAAGACGAGTTACAGCTTGACTCCTACTAATGTTCCGAACTTAAAAGCTTTGTCGGTTTGGTTTACTGGTCTAGAATCTAGAGTGTCTGCTCAATATGCAAAAGGCTAAAAGTCGCTGCAGTGAGCTATGCAATGGAATGGAAGGTTTGCTAATTCAAAACCATTACTAAAACTTCGTTTATTCAATGCCAATCTCAATGCACTTGATGCCTAACCGAAATTTTTAGGAATTGAAGTCATAAAGGAACAGAAAAAATAGACCTAAAATTCCATACTACCGAGGGGGGCTGAAACCAACATTAAACCAGACAATAACCTGTGAAAATTGCCGCTAGAAATGAGATAATATAATCCTGTCGGTTTAGCAGCGAATATCCTTCAAGCCGTCTTAGCAGTTGCCAACCTTAATACATTTTTTTACCTCAACTTCTCAGGTAACTTTCCTAACAGTATTAGAAACGTCTCTTCGTCTGTCAAAAACTACAGTTTTTACTTGAGATAGGGGAGTTCCTGGAAGTATATAAGTACCCAATTTACTTTAATGTTTATCCTTCCTTTCCCCAATCTGCTGATGCAAAAACAGTTCATCTAGATATAATGTTTCAGTAATTTTGTGGCCATCTATAAAGAACATTATCCCCATTAGTTTTAACTTAAAAACATAAGCATGGTTTCATTTTCTTTGATAATTTTCTCAATACATAGTTACATAGTCCCTTAATATATGAATTAGCCATATGAGAACAAGCATTTTTATATAAGATAAGATTTACGAACTTCAAAATTTTGCATTTGTTACGTGAGCAATTACGATAAATGCGGCAAGATGGAAAATACTAATGACCTCAATCTAATATAAGCACTCCAGACTACCTCCAACAGGAAATCAAGGACTTACCCTTGAAGCTTTATCACTTCCCAACATAGCTTCTCTTCTCATGCTGCTACTTCTCGTTGAAGCTGGCATAGTTGCAGAACCTCCTTCCGGATGCCCTTTGAGATTTCACTTAAAAAAAAATACATGATTTCTTGGTTCCTGCCCTGAGTGACAAAGTACATACATCGGTAACATCAAGTCCCTTGGGTAGCAATTGATCGTTAGTATGGCAATCTGTTGAGGATGGCCATCTAAGAGATTATCGCATGCGTAGGAATACGACAAAGGAACCACACAACAGCCTGTCCCATCAGACTTCTACTGCTTAGGCCTAATCTGTGCTCATATTTTAGCCCAAAATACTTAGGCCCTGGGAACTTCAAGACTGATCTTCCTCCTTGCTGTTAGTGAACTGAAAAGCAATTTATCTTAAACCGTAACTGCTGCTCTGAGTTGCAGAAACTTGCCCCAAAGAGACCTGCACTTAAGAATTTACATGATAGACAATTTTAAATTTTATAGGTCAGCTGAAAGAATTTCCAACAAAACAGATTCGGATTTTGAATGTTGAAAACTGCACTGAAATGCTAACTGCTATTCCATCTTAGTAGAATTCTTACCACAACACAGTGAAGTATATATATACCATGGATTCCTTTCTTACAAGTTGCTGATGCCTTCTCAAACATGAACTTTTACAAGGCTGCAAAGAGTGCAACATGCTATTAGTTTTAACTAAACAAATCTAAATATCTTAAAAAGATGAAAGAAAGGAAAAGAAACGTAACAGAAAGAATAACTAAAACAAGAATACATAGATTGCCAGGTCAAGCTTCAAGCACCCTTGGAAACGCTTGTTTTAAGCGTTGGATATTTTACCTCTTATAAAGCAAACATCCCTAACCTTCAGCTTGTCAGGAAACCTGGAAGAAAACTCAAATATTCATGATTTGAATGATGTATTCCACCCCATGCACACCAAGCTGAAGCCTGCAGCTAGCTGCTCCAGTGTGCAAGAGATGGAATATAACATAAACCCATGTCAAAACCACCATTAGAACTACCCTTTGTTAATTTTTCTAGCAAGGGGATGGCCAAATTTTTATAATGATGCAAAAAAAAAAAAAAAAGTGTTGAAAAACTCAAAGGTCGTTCGTTCATGTATCAAAAAGGTTGAAAATAACGTATCAACACTTTTCAGGATTCAGAAAATCATGGTTTCTTGGTGGCAATTTGGAAAAGTGCTCTGTGAGGTGGAAATCACAAAAAACTAGCCCTTGGGCTGACATCACCCATTGAAGGTGGTGGGATGTCCAAAATCTTTTAGAATCTTTACTCCATTTTCTTCATGCATTCTATTGATTGCAAAATCTTTAGCACAAAAGCCATCTTAAATACTTAATGGAGGGATTGTTTATGGCCGCATTGCATTATTTATTTATTTTTATTTAACCACATCAATTAGAGAAAACTATTTCCCTGATTGTCTTTATATCAGGTTTTCCTTTTTTTTTTCTTTTTTATAATAAAATTTATTTACGAAAAAAGGAACATATTTAATTTAATTAAGAAATTAAACTAGCCAAACGAAGGGAACAAAAACGGTTGAGAAACAGGTGATCCAAATGTATGATTATTGATGAAATTTTACATATAAGAATATTATTATGGTTCTATTAAATAAAATCACCTCGAATTCACACAAAAATATATCATTTATATTAAAGTAGAATTAATTTAATTTTTACTTTCATAAATTTTTATATGATTTTTATTTTTTAATCAGATTTTTGTATGTCATGGTTTGTTTTATATAAACCGTGAATATCAATTTTTGAGTAAATTAAAAATGTTTAACCATTTTGTTTGATATAAAAAATTTCAATAGTTATATATAAAAAAATATTATCTTCGATTAATATAATAAAGATATCTGATTGATTTAAACTTTATATGCATAATGAGTACTATTATATTATTAAATTCAAGATAAATTTATTAAAATATTAATCGTATATTCAATTATAAAAACAATTAAAATTAATATGTTTTATGAATCTTTTCATATATATATAAAATAATTATCTCATAAACTAATGATAAAAATAAAAAATCTACAAATAAAATTTATAAAATAACATATACATATATTTAAAAATAATTAATAAATAAATAAAATACGTATCACGAATTTTATATATTATATAAATAAAAAGCTCAAATACATGAGCTATGGTTGATGGGCCTCCGAACTTTAATTAAAGCCCAACAAAAGGACAAATAACAATAATCGTTCAAGGCGGGTCTTTTGCCTTTTGCCTTTTAACATCCCTTTCTTCGTTCGACTTCAATTATTTTCCCTCCCTAGCCCTAGGGTTTAAAAAAGAAGGGGTTTTTGGCTTGTTCTTCAATCCTCACCTAAATGTCTCTACTTCTAAAACCCTAATTTTGGTTTCCAAGTGAAAACAACAATGTCATCGCTTTTTGCAACTCCACAACCCCAACAGCCTCAGCCATTGTTTCAACCCCAACAACAACCTTTCCAGCAAAGCAGCAGCCCATTTTTTCAACCCCTACAACAACAGCAACAACCCCTTTTTCTTTTTACTAATGACAAGACTTCTGCTAATTACAGCACCAAATGGGTTGATCTGCACCCTGATTCTCAAAAATTTCTGCTTCAAATTGAGTATGTTTTCTTTTCTTTTTAATGGGTTTTTTTGTTCTGTTTTGGTTTCTGTTTTGGGTTTGTGGTATTGTTTATTGGTTGCTGAGATGGAGTAATGAAAGTAGAAAGAAACTTAGCAAAATTTCACTGTAAGCTCTATAAAAATGCAACTTTTTGGCTGTCTGTTGAGATTGGTCAAAAAAAAAAAAAAAAGAAAACTTAGTTTTTCACACAATTTGAATATTTGATTTGATATTTTCATGGTGTCTATCTGGACAAGTGCGAGGCATAAGTTTCATTTCCCGAATTGGTTTATGGGTTGAGCATAGATAGTCGTATTACTATTATATGGCAGTCTGAGTAGTAAGTAGTGTGATTATTTTCTTGGAATGTAGGGAAAGGATATTGGACTACAGGGATGAGAGCCAAAGGTTAGATCAATGTAGTCGCCTCTATGATTCTTCGGTTTCCAATGAAGGGTTTGAGCTTGATGCTAGCCACATTGTTCAGGTTTAACATTTGAATTTCTCTACTTGTGAACTTGTGCAATTGTGCTTGCTTTCATTTCTGGTTTTCTTTCTGTCAAACTTTTGCTGCTTCTTTAGACATTGCATTGATAGAGAAGAAGATAATTATGCAGTTCATTTTTTTTCTGTCAAATTGTGTACTATTGATGAATACCAGAAACAAGTTCTAAATTGTTAGAAGAGTTTCTTCCACTCTTATCATGTGAGGGTGTTCAACATTTTAAAAGTTATCTCCAAACCCATTGATCTGAGAGCAATTCGATTTTAGTTAGAGTTAAGTTATTACCTCCATGCCATTTTTATGAGCTTTTAAGAACAAAAGATCTCTAAAGTTACAATTTTGAATTGGTCAGTAGATTTTTTTTGAACCATGAAGATTTCCCGTCTGAATGTAACAAACCATCAGCTTTGAAATATTTTCCTTGTCCATTGCCTGTTGTGGTGCTGGGCATTGTTGGATAAATTGGCATTGATGTTTCAACAGGAACTTGGAGTAATCGCTACTGCCATGGAGCGGCAGAAAGCTTTGCTGCAGGAATTGATGGCTACTGTGAAAGATATGTTAAGGAACACAGAGGTTGCTGTTCGTTCTTTCATGATGCTTCATCCGCGGTTCCTTCATTCAAACACAGGAAGTGCTTCAAATGCCACTGCACCATCCCAGGCTTCAAGTGCAGCAACAAGACCAGGTTCCAGTGCTCAACGAACTGCTACATCCATGGTACCAGTTATTGATTTTTACCATGGGCTTCCAAAAAAGCCATCTCCATTTCTAAAGCAAACAGTTACTAGATTTGAGAAGTATTTGGGTGAGTGCCGTCGGTGGATTGAAGAGCTGGAACAACTGCTTCTTTTGAGTTCTGACAGAAACTCTATCAATCACGTGTCCTCTTTATTTCAATCTCTTCCAAAAGTCTTGTCCAATGTGCACGACTTTTTTGTTCATGCGGCTGCCAAGGTAAAGAAGATACGTGTACTTGTCTCATTCTATGTGCATGTGTGATATCTTGTCCAATTGACAATACATATATAGACGTATGGTAAGGGGCAGAAATATATCTAGTTGTTTGAACATTTATTAATTGAAAATGAGTTGAGAGTAGGATTTTTTATGTCTTCTTATATATTCTATGCTTTATGTTTAACGTTGTTATAACATGTGCTCACACCCTTAACACCTGTCCACTCCCACCACCCACACACACACAAAAAAAAAAAAAAAAGATTTGACTTGTCATTTAACCATGTGCTTTGCAGGTGGAGAGCATTCATCAGTATATTGAATCAATGAAAGTAGCATATCTTGCTGATCACTGCCGCGGAGGAGATGTGAATGATCCTTTTCTTGAGGCTGATCGGAGAGAAACTGCCAAGCAAGAAGCTGCTGCTAAGAGGGTACATCCAACGTTGCATTTACCTGCAAATTCACAACCATCAACCCAGGTTGCCAGGTTATTTTCCGGCTCAGCAACTCCTGCAGTAGCCTCTGCCCCACAGACATCTGCGGCAACATCAGCAGCTTCTTTGGGAGGTGGATTGTCTCTTTTGAGTACACCATCTTCTACTCCTGCTTCTTCCATGTCATCGTCTCTGTTTGCAACTCGAACCACAGGTGCTTCCATCCAATCATCCCTTTTCAGTTCCTCATCAGGATCTCTCTTAGGATCTGCATCCACTCCCTCACTTTTTTCTAGTACCACGCCAGCTTTCGGCTCTACTGCATCTGCCGGAGGTTCACTGTTTTCAACACCATTTGCTTCTGGTACCTTCTTATACTATTATATGTTTTCTGCAATCACTTTTTCTGTTTTCAGGAAATGTCATTTGGAGATCATGCTTGGCGTTTTGTTTTGAGTAACCACCGACATGGGTTGATAGATTTTGTTGCAATTATTTTTTGACTAATTTTTTTTTCTCCCAGGTGCTGCAACAGGGTCTGGGGCTAGCTTCGGGGCTGCATCCGTGAGTTGAATGTTTTCTTGGCTTTCAAAAATTTTTCCCCTTTTTCATACTTGATCATAAAAAAAAATATACATGGCTTCGAAGAACACTAATTCGTGTCTGCATCAGTCAGCATTGTTACATGGATCAATTATATTTATCCTAATTAACCTCTTTGATGTGTGTTCTTACAGAAATCATCAAGGCCAAAATCTCGAACTACCCGGCGTTAGTCATCATGGCTTGAATATGGAAACTCTGAAGCTACTTTCTGTCTACTGCAATGATCCCTTGCACATAAAGGGAGCCACACATTTCGTTTGTCGGCTTATTTGCTCACGATGTTGCTTTAAGTGCAGTGTCTTTAGCTCTGGAGATGAAGGATCCCTGTAGGCTTGCTGGTGATATACTGATATCCAGCAAAAACCAAAAAAAAAAAAAAAAAAAAAAAGAGATGGCAACTTTGTGAAACATCCTGATCCCATTTTTGGCTTTTCAGCATTTATAAAAGTGCTACAAGATCCTTAATTAGTGTAACATTTTACAACACATTGTAGGTCAGTTTTTTTGTTTTTTTTGAGAGAAATAAGATACGAAAGCTTTGATTCCTGTCTGAAGATATGAAGCATTCTGGGTAAATCACATGTAGTTCTGAATTTCTGATTGTCAAATGGACTAAAATTTACAATGCTTCTACACATGATCATTTTGTGTATGTTTTGATTATATTTCTAAATTCTAATCCGTTTTTACAAGATGCTACAAATTATATCGACCTATTCATAATGCAAAAATAAATGTTCATAGATTTCGGTGCACAATATTCTGAAAAAGAATATATTGATTTTGATAGAAGAAGCAATGTTTGGCTGACAAATGAAAGCTTTAAACCTTGTTTAAGGCTCAATCTGTAGGTTGAGCAGATAGCTTGATCCATGGATAGGTCTAAGGAGCAATTATCCCATAAACAATTCGCAAGCTTCTCAGATTTCCAACAGTCTTTGTATCTCATGTTAAACTAAAAACCTGAAAGGAAGTCATTTGTTGCTGATCTTGTCATGTTCCCTTGTAACCTATGCAGTTCAGCTTCAGCATCGTTAATCAGGGGATGCAATCGATCTCCGGAAGCGAACACATGAATATTGTTCTTATCTTCCATCCAGCTTAGCCCAGGATCCTTTTCCAATGTCAACTCTCTCATCTTTCTCCTCATTTCTGCTACACCTTGCCATCTCTCCATTGCAGCATAAAGATTCGAAAGCAAGATATGGGTTCCACTATCTCTCGGATTAAGCATTAAAACTTGACCTGCTGCGTGAACTCCTTTTTCCAAGTTTCTGTAAGTGACACAAGAGCTTAGCAAAGTTCTCCAGAGTTCCAAATGTTCTTCACCGTGAGGTGATTCTATGATTAATTTCTCCGCCTCGTCCAATAATCCAGCTCGACAAAGCAAACTCACCATGCAAGAGTAGTGCTTGGGTCCTGCTGTGCAACCATTTTCCTTCATATAACACCAAAAGAACTTCCCTCTCTCGACCAAGCCACTGTGGCTACAAGCAGATAGTAGAGACAAAAATGTTACTTGATCCGGCCTTAGTTCATGTTTTCGGGTCTCCTCAAATAGCTTCAATGCATCTTCTGCCATTCCATGGAGGCTATATGCCCCAAGCATTGCATTCCAACACTTTAAATCAGGGTTAGAAACCAGGGAAAATATTGATTGAGCAGCTTGAAGGTTTCCATTTTTAGCATACATGTCAATCAGACTACCACAAACAGACATTTCAACGTCATATCCAGCTTTTATAGCCTGAGAATGAATCATCTCACCTTGTTTCAGCATAGCAAGGTCAGCACAGGTACATAATGCTCCACTGAGAACAAAGCTATCAATCTTATACCCCATTCGACACATTTCAACCAAAAATCTAATTGCACTCTCCCCGTCAGCCATTCGAGAATAGCCCATAATCATTTCAGTCCAAAGAACCACGTCTTTCTTTAAGATAGAACTAAAAACCGTCTGAGCAGATTCACTGTCACCATTTCTGAAATACATGGACACGAGCGCGGTTCCTACAAAAACACTACTTTCCAATCCTGATCTTGTAATATGACCATGCAGGGGCTCCCCGTAATCAGATGCTAATAGTGAACTGGTTGCAGAAATGACAGCAGCAAATGTATATTCATCAGGCTTAAGGAAAGACAATCCCTTCAAATCAACAAACAGCTCCATGGCTCTTATTCCATCTCCATGCTCTGCTAATCCCGCGATCATTGAATTCCAAGAAACCAAATCAAGGTTTTCAATCCTACTAAAAACCTTCAATCCCATTTTAATATCACTACAATTGCAATACATGTCAAGCAAGGCATTTTGCAGGGGTAGATCAACTACCGTATTCGAAACAAGAATTCGGGCATGGATAACTTTCCCACAGTCATAATTCCCCACCTTGCCGCAAGCATTTAACACCATCGAATAGGTAAATGGAGTTGGAGAAACCCCAAAGTTAACCATATCAAAAAAAAGAGCCAGTCCTTCCTTTATCTTGTCATTCTTCATGTTTCCAAATATTATAGAATTCCAAGCAACAACATCCTTGCCATTTATGGAAGCAAAAACTTCATTAGCACATTCGACATCCCCACAATTCGAGTACATCCCAAGTAATGAAGTTTGAATACAAACATCACCCAGAAATCCAAACTTCACAACAAGAGCATGTAGTAAAGAACCAAGCAACCTATCCTCAACCAATGAAGCAGCTTGTAACAAGCTCGTGAATGTGGCAGCATTAGGCCTTAAAAACTCAAAAGCCATCTGGGAAATCAATCTAAAGGCCAAATTAGCATGGTTTGGAGCTCGAGAATATGCTGAAATGAGCGCATTATATGAAACTATATTTCTATTGGGTGTTTTGTCGAACACTTTCTTGGCATCTGAAATGGAGTTGCATCTGGTATACATTGATAGGAGGTTGTTGTGGAGGTACGGGGAAGGGGAATGGAAGGACATTGGGGGGGTGGTCAGGAGAAGAGCGTGGAGTTGACGCGCTTTTTTGAGGGTTGTTATAGAGCTCCATCTTTGTAGGAGGGACACTAGATAGGAAGTTTCATATGACGGTGGCATGCACGCAGCCAAGGAGAGTAGGGGACAATCGTAACTCAAATTTGATCGTAACCTAAGTACACTGTTCGGTCACCAAAACATATCTTTGTCTTGAAGATAACAAAAAAAAAAAATGAATAATACAAACATAATTGAATTTGTTTACAAAAAACGGAATTAAATCTTAAATGAATTCAATTGGTAATTAATTTTTTTATTAAATAATAAATATCATAATTTGCCGCTGATATAAATACAATATTACGGTGCTTTAAGAAAGAAAAAAATGGCTACCCCTTTGCCCATTCAGTCTGAATTCTCCCGTATCTGCTGTCTGATCAATGATTCTCTCGTCCCTTTCACCGTCCGTCCATTCTTCTCTAAAATTCCAATTTCATCTTCGTTTTCTTTTTCTTTAATCTTCACTTGCTTAATCTTTTTTTTTTTTTTTTACAAATTCCAGGAATCAGAAAATCTCTCTTTCAGCCAACAAGAAGAGAAAAACCTTCTTCTCATTCTCTCTCAGGTTCCCTTCTCTCAAATTCCTACATTGAAACTCCATTCATTACATAACTCTAATTCTCTCATTCGCTTTTTCAGGTCTCAAATGAAACTCGTCGCTTGATTCAGTCGACTAACACCTCTTCTCCATTAAACCCAAACTCACACAACCACCGTTTTTTAGCCGAAGCAGTATCTCACCTGGTAATTTCTTTATATTCTTTTCCTTTGTTTTTTTAAACAAATTTTCATGAAAACCCAAATCGCCAAATCACATGAATTCTCAAATTTCCTTTTCAGATTACTTTATTAACTCGTGAAAGCCGATACATTCAACATTTAGCTGGCAATGTTCTCGTAACCCTCTCTGAGTTTGTCGCCTCATCTGTATGTTAATCAAATTCACAGATTTTATTTAAAGCTTTAAAGGCTGTTTTTCTTTTTCTTTTTTTTTTTTAATTTTTTTTCTTGTTATTGCAGTTAAAAAGTTGGGAATTTTTTATCGATTCGATCTGTATTTGCTTCGAATTCTCAATCTCAAACGTATCTTCGTGTTCTTTTGAACCTTCAATAACTGGAGTTGGAGTTTCCGGTTCTGATTTATTGAGTCTTGTAGCTTTATTTAAGTCTAAGTTGAAAAATACTAGCTTGTTTACAGTAGCTGGAATTATTCGAATATTAAGAACGATACTGAAAATTTCGATGGAAGATTGTGATGATGAGCTTGTTCAAGTGTTTTTAAATTCGGTAAGTTTTTGCATTTTGAATGTGCCTTGGGATTCAATGGATGCGATCTTTGGTGGAAAGGGCGGTGAAAAGGATGAGCCGAGGACCGTGTTGTTGGGGAATTTTATTCAGTTTCTCTGTTCATTGATTGAGCAATTTAGTTTTGCAGAAGGGTTTGATGGTTCCCTAGATAAGCGTCTGATTCTTTCCAAAATTATCAACCTTGTGCCTAAACTTCTATATTGGTGCCTTGGCAAGAAAGGCGAGTGTGTCAACACGCACATCTCTCAGTACTTGAGACACAAGTTATTGGTACGGAAATGTAGATGTTTTGCTTGCTACTCTGATCTATCTTACTTTTGCATGTAAAGGGCTCTAATTTTATGAACTAAAACAAAATTCACAGGTTATGATGATCAGGCTTAGTTACCAAATACCCCTCGATTGTTTGGTTCTTGTTTCCTGGTTGCAGCTTCTCCATGATTACTTTCAAGAGCTTTTATGCAAACCTTTAACCGAAGACGAGAATGAGGATGATTGTCTAGAAGACTCTCCTTTTATGTTAAGTATTTCTGATGGAGAAGTACGTAGCATGCACACTCGCCATTTACAAAGGCAGGCCATTTTTCTTTTCTTGAGGTGTTCCTTTAGTTTGATAAATCCAGCAAAGGACAGTAGCAAGCATTATCCTAGAGCAACTGTGAAGTCATGCATGTGTTTTGAAGCAACTTCGGAGATGAGTTGTAATGGCAGAGAGAAAGGGTTATTAGAGCTTTCTGCATGGCTTTCCGGACATCTTCCGGTTGATCTGCTTGTTGACCATGAAACATACATGCAGAAGTGCATAACTTTTTCATTTTCCTTCCTCAAACTATATGCGCAAGAGGTCAGTTCCCTGCAGCCTCGGAAACTTGGCTAAACACAATAAGTTTGTATGCTTGTGTGTTGTTTATTTGTCTCTGTCTGTGCTTTTTCCTGAAAATTATACATCATTATTTATTAGGTGCTCTAGAACTAGTTGTTCTGTTTTCCTTTTCATCTAAGCTTTCTTAGGGTGTCATATTTTAATGCCTTGTTTTTCTTAGGATGACTTATTATTCAAATTGCTCTTGCAACTGCTCTCTCTGCAAGCTTGTGAAGGACAACAGTGAGCAATAGTATCCTTGTTTTTACCTTCATTTTGTTTAATGATTTTCCTACGATTCTTCTTTAAACTGTTTTTTGGTTTGTCTACAGATTTCACAAAGAAAGACGGGCATCTCAAGATGTTACAGAAGATGTTCTTTTTCATGTTTCAAATATTT
>JBBYHM010000008.1:2017127-2027627 GCA_038381775.1 Adansonia rubrostipa | reverse complement strand
TATTATTATTATTATTATTATTATTTTAAGTAAAGATAATAATTATAGTCTGATAATAATATAATAAAGTAATAAATAAATTAAAAAATATTAAAGCCATAATAGATAATACCATATCACAAATAAAAAAATCACATGTTAAACTAGCAACTAGTCTTGCCCATGCGCTAGACGACCTATCCATAAGCCAGACAGCTTACTCAATAAAATAAGCCCGACATGATCAAGCCCAGGTCTTAGATTTTAAGTTTCAAGTATTCTTAACCTAAAATAGTATTTTTTAAAATAAAATAATATATTTTATTTAAATTTAATTATAAAATATGTAAATAGTAATATAAAAATAATTTTTTAATATTATGAACAATGATTTGTACTTAAATCAGTCGGCCAAGATAAATTCGGCCCTAAGCTTAGAATTCAAAAATTTTTCGAGCCATGGATAGGCCTATAGAACCGAACTAAGATTTTTTTTGAACCAGACATGGCAAAATTCGTACCTAGCTTAGAATTCAAAATTATATAAAAGTGATTACATTTAACATAAAATAAAAAAATAATGTAAAATATACTTAAACCCGAACCTGACCTGAACCCGAATCTGAATTAGCTCGAACCCTAATAGACCCGAATCCGAAATGATCCAAACTCGAGTGAATCCAAACCCGAATCAATCCAAATTCAAAAAAATCTAAACCCAAAATAATCCGTTCCGACCTCGTCCGAACCCCCTCAATTGTCGCATCCAGTTTTAATGCTTTAATTGCCGATGATGTGATGCTTTCTTGGCCTCTGCGAACAGAAGTTGGTCTTCAGAATGGGACAATAGACATCAATGGTTTTAATTACTTGTACGCTTTTCTTTTTGTTTATATCGAACAATAATAATCTTTTGTTTTGTAGTAACTTCAGTTGTTTTTTGAAAAGGACAAAACAAAGAATAGCAAATGCACTGAAATTTCATTAGTATACCTAAGATTGACAAGTGCTTGATTTGAGCCGAAGAAAAAAAATAAATTAATGCTATAAAGGTGAGGGAATTCATGGATGATGACTTCAAACACATTTTGGTTGAATTACATAATTTTTAAGGTAAATTGGTTATAAGATTATAAAGGGAAGCAATTGAGGTTGTTCCATAGTGCAGGAGACTTGAACCAAATGGCGAAGGAAGGGGTTTATTTTGTGCTAACACATGGAGCCTGCCATGGAGCATGGTGTTGGTATAAAGTGGCAACTCAGCTCAAATCAATGGGCCACAAGGTTACAGCACTGGACATGGCTGCTTCTGGGATTCATCCAAAGCAAGTTCATGAGGTTCCCTTGATTTCTGATTACTTCCAACCGTTGATGGAGTTCATGGCGTCTCTCCAACCAGAGGAGAAGGTGATTATAGTGGGACACAGCAAGGGTGGTTATTGCATTTCAGCTGCCATGGAAAGATTTCCTGAAAGGATTGCTGTCGCGGTATTTGCAACAGCTTTCATGCCCGGTCCAAATCTCACTTTTGAAACTCTATCTCAAGAGGTACATGCTTCTCCTCCCTCTCTGCAACCGTCCCTTCCCTTCCCTAATAACTTCATTTCTAAGTTTTTTTCATGTATTTGGAAGGATTTTAGATGATTATATCCATATGCTCGTATCTAAAGATGTATTAATACGTGTATTGGACATTGATATTTAAAAAAAAATGAAGAGTCGAAGCGACGTAAATCAGCAACACTAATTTCACTTGGTTATTCCAAGATGCTTTCGGGGTTAAAAAAATTTTCCCATAACAGGGAAGAAGATGCATTGATTCCATATTGCTGCTGTTTTGGAACCTGCTGCAATTTCTTACGATGTATTGGGACTAGTTCTTAACTTTCATTGCTGGTTTTATTCTCGGACAGTTCAATAAAAAATTGGATACCGACATGCTGATGGACGCTCAATTTGGGTTCCACAATGGACTAGATCAGCCTGCAACCTCAGTACTCTTTGGTCCTAATTTGATGGCATCCAAGTTCTACCAGCTATCCCCTCCCGAGGTAACAAATATCCATTTGAAATTAGTTTTCTTTTGCATATAATGAAAGAAGAGCTGATGTTTCTTGGTTTTTATTGGATTGGGGCAGGATTTAACGCTTGCACTCGCTTTAGCCAGACATGTTGGTGTCTACAATGATGAAGAATCAATCAAGGCTCTTGCAGTCACCAAGGAGAAATATGGATCAGTGCGTCGAGTGTACATTGTGTGCGACAAAGACAATATCATCACAGAAGATCGCCAAAGGTGGATGATTGAAAACAATCCACCAGATGAGGTGAAGTTGATTTTGGACTCGGATCACATGGTCATGTTTTCCAAACCGAAGGAGCTGTGCTCTTGCCTTCAAGAAATTGCGGACAAATATACCTGAGTCAGCTTGCTGCTTGATTGAAACGGCTGAAATAAAATTAAATAAATGTCAAAACTTTCATTGTTTGATAGTAGTTCCAGGAACAGGGGGTTGTGGAAAATCTATGGAAAGTTTCATTGTTAACCATGGATTTTCTTGAATTATGATAAATTCAACATTAAAAATGCAGTCGCAATGCTGAATGTTTAATGGCATTTCCTTTCAGGCTGTCTTCTGCGGTTAATATTCTGCAGTTTGTCCTCTTTTCTTTTTTTAAAAGCCATTAAATCAATGAATAAATTTTTGAAAAGATGACCACCTAAAATACATAACAAAACCCCGTTGGATAAGATGAGTTTTTACATATTTTCCCATGGCATCAAAGGCTAAAATTAACCAATTTTCAAGAGATCAAACCAGGAAATGGGGAAGAAAGAGGTATTTTTTGTTGGGGACTTGGGGTCCATGGAGCCTTTCATGGTGCATGGTGCTGGTACAAGGTGGCAAATCTGCTAAAATCTACCGGTCATAAAGTTACAGCTTTGTACCGGGCTGCTGCCGGGATGCATCCAAAGCGAGTGCATGAGCTTCATTCAATTTCAGATCAGTCATCAAACAGCAGGTTTAATGGCGTCTGTTGTAATTTCCTGAGAAACGGTTGATGACTGATCATGAAACAATTAAATAAAAACGGTTGAACATCGTTTCCGGTTTCATTACCAATGGACTTCGAATTGTAGGGGCCAACGTCAAGACTATTAAGAGTTCGAATTTGACATCTAAAATGGGAAAAAATAAAATGGATGAGATGGATGACATCTCACAAATTATTGTTATTATAAATTCATAATACAGTAACATCAGACGAGATGGATGTCGTTATTCACAAAGCCATAACTTGTTTATATGTAGTACATACTATATACTAATATTAAGCGTATTTGTTCGCAATCTCCAAGAGAACGTCACGAAGTTGTTTGGTCTTGGAGAGCATTGCCATATGATCAGCACCTTGGATCTCCAACACAGCTTTCGGGGGATTGTTCTGAATCATCCAGCGTTGGGTTCCACGTTTATCGCTTTATCTTCATCGCACACAACGAAAACCCTGGTCACTGATCCATACCCTTCATCCGAGAAATTCTTTGCCTTCGACAAATCTCGTTGATATAATGATCCTGGCCTGACCAGGGTTTTTGCCAGTTCCAGGTCCTTCAAAAAACCAACAACAATTTCCATATAAATGCATATCAAAAAGGGGATGTCTAACAATGAAAAAGACGGTGACAGAGGTTTACTTCGACAGGGGATAGCTGATAAAGCTGGGATGCCAAGAATTTTGGGCCCATGGTTGTTATTGTGAAAGGTTCTTCTGGGCTGCCAATGGTTACTGTTTCATAATCAGACGGGAAAGTGGGAGAGAGAAAATACAACAAATATGTGAAAATATGCAAGTTAATTGTCATAAACTTGGATTGGATAAGTATTGGATATAGATAAATACACGATAAGAGTTTACTTAATTATATTGAGAATATTTTTTACTGTATTTATATTTAATTATATATGAGATATAAATATTTTAAGTAAAATAAAGAGTTTTAATAATAAAAATTAATTAAATGGTTGAAATATTCATGGCATGGGGAATGACCCGTAATCAATGAAATGCGGAAAATTCATCGTAATGGATAATGATAAACACATAAACATAAGTATATGACTTGCAATAAGCCCGTCTAAATTACAGGTTAAATTATTTGAAGGGTAAGTTTTAGAAAAAAATTTTTAAAATTTGGATTGACTTAAATAATTATTTAATAATAATAATATATAAATAATATTTTAATAATATAATGAATAATAAACGAGTTTTTTTAGACTGATCCATATTTGATCTGGCCTAGAATTAGAAAAAAATAATTTTAAAAGTTTTGAGCCAAACATGTCTAGCTTGCGGTTTGTATGGAATAATAACAAATTGTTTAGTACCTTATCCATGACATATGATGGTTGATGTATTGTATCCGGCATGAAAGCTGTTAAGAAAACACCAACCGAAATCTTCTGTGGGAACAAATCCATGGCCAGTGCCAAATTCATGCCTCCTAAGCTATGCCCAACGAACGATTGCCTGTTCATTTAGAGATGCCAAAAGCGCCAACAATGGTCGAGTGTATTCCTGAAAAGTACGAACATCCTGGATCGCCTTCATGTTTACACCGGAGGCAGAAAGGTCAAGCAGGGTGACCCTGTGACCGGCTGATTCTAGCTGGGGTTTCAGCTTGTACCAGCACCATGCACCATGGCAAAGTCCATGTACTAGAACAAAATGCTTCTGGTTCTTGTTTTCTGCCATTGTTTTGTTTTGTTTTTTGTTTTTTTTTTCTTCCTTTTTTCGGAGCTAAATGTTATTTGCTTTGGTTTCCTTTTATAATAGACTGGGAAGGTTTGGCCCGGAGATTCCCAAAAACAAAACAATGATTATCAACGTAGAAAAGATAAGTTGGAAAGAATGCTTGGCACGATGTTAAGCAAGACATTCCAAGCAAGAAACCATAGCTAGAACGTCGAAAACCAGAAAACTAGGTCCTTGGAGCTTTCAAAGGTTTGGATTTTTCTCTGGTTTATGCCGCCTTAGTCGATAAACTTGAACTTTGGAAAGGAGAAGAAAAGTTCTTTTAGACATTTGATTGGGGTTGGTGACTGATGAACCGGGATAGTCTTTTTCAGTGAAACGGATAAATATTCAAATAAGCACTCAAATTTTACTAAAAAATTCAGGTACTTAACTTTGTTGCATGAAATTAAATTTGTGAATTTTTACTTTATTTTAATTGAAATATTTCTTACGTCATTTTGTTGAATGATTTAATTTAAAGAAAATTATAGTCCAAAATCTAAATTTGTAATAATTCTGAGTATTTAACGTCATTTATCTGTTTTCAAATTTGTTGAATACAAGCAATAAAATAAAAGTAAAAGATCAAAACGCTTATTTATACGCAAATATAGTTATTGTATTTTTTTAATTCAATAAAAATAATATATTAAATATTAATTTTTTTTTAAGATAATGACGATTAAATATTCTTAAGTCATTGTCTATAGATACTCTACTGACTTGATCCTTCCAATAGGAACCTCGATGACCAAGAAGATGACCTTCTGGTTCACAACACGCTATATGCCCAAAACTATTCCAATTAGCCTTCTCTCCCCCTTTTAACAGAGATTCGTTGGCCAATTCTTCCACGGAAGCAAGGCCCGGCATCGTTGGCTTGTTCGAGATTTTGCAAAATAGCTCATCAATGACGACCTCAAGAGTCGAGACATTCAGCCCGTGAACTCTACACTGAATTCTTCCACGAAAGCATGGCCCGGCATCGTTGGCTGGTTCAAGATATTGCAAAAAATAGCTCATCAATGACGACCTCAAGAGTCACGATATTCAGCCTGTGAATTCTACACTGACTACTGGGACTTGCCTTATGGCTTTCGGAATCAAGAAATACGAGCGAACATAAATGAACTGAATCTATAAAATCAAAAAGACGAAATATATATATATATCCATTCCTTTGTAAATTTATATAACTGCACCATAAATCAGTTTACACTTTTCGCTCAAGATGAGAGCATGATACTGTTGATAGGTTCATTGAAGTAATAATATCATACAGTGAATGGTAAAGGATACATATAGATGAGATAATATTTACAAGACAAGGGATTCAATTATTCACCTAGCTATTGTATCTTCAGATATTCGAACCCTGCCTGCCTCATTAGGTTTTTCATCTGTTTCGCACTTTGATACAAGTTCAATTCACGCATTTAAGAATATCCCGAGTAGGGGAACTGTTTTATACCCAAGTTCAATTAGGCTGCACAAGTCCGGTAATCAGCTAAGCATGGTTGGATGCCCCGTATGGAGCATCCTCTTGATCATGTCCATTCCGAAAGCAGAATCTGATGAACTGAGTAATGGCAGCACAATATTAACTCACCATTCTAAACATGTTCCTCATTGAAATTTCCTAACAAACAGAGATGAGAATGGCAACAACAACTCATCAAAACAAAAGCAAGGGATTGAGTCGAGTGCAGTCAATTGATCCTAGTTTGACATGATCAATTTGACTTTAGCTATATTTTGCATACTTAGTTCAAATATCTCAATCAGAAAAATTGACAAGATCAACATAAGGCAACTAGTTTTGGTTAAAACCTAACTTCCTAATCATAAGGAGATGACGACAATTTTTTCTAAATTTCTTCCTCATCCTAGGAAGCTGATCAAAACACTTTACAATATGAGATCATTTCAATTCCATCAAAATTAAAAGCAAACAACCTCTCTGACCTCCATTATAGATATATACCTTACCATCTCTTGCTTGAATTAAAAGACACAATAAACATCTTACATCCATCATGTGCGAGAATTTGTCAAGTAGGAATCAAGTGGTAGGATATCGGGAAGCTTGACAGCCAAACAAATATCATGCAACAGTTTTCAAGAAGTTCATCATATCATCAAAGCACCTTTCTGAAAGCACATAAATGTTCTTTTGTGGGAAGGCAACCTTGCCAAAGCATATTCTAGCTTCCCCCCAAAAAACGAATTCTTATGGTGAATTCTGATCCCATCGAATGCGGATAAATACTATTAATAAATAGTAGTGAGTAAAAAAGAGGAGTCAAACCCACTGTTTGTTTCAACGTTTGACAGTTTACACAATCAAGCAGAAAGCCACTCAAATATAATAATACACATACTCAGTAACAGATGACGACATCCCAGAAAGTAAATTTTACAAGGTTCAAGAAAAATCTCACCGCTGTCTTATTCCTAAAATGAGTCAGATTCATTTTTAGATTCATCCATTAAATCTTTTAAACATTCATCATCAGAACAGTCATATATTTCACAAACTTCTTAGACATCTACTCTTAAATATTCTTCTAAATTTCCAACCTTTCATGTTTCACAAAATGTAGATTTTTTTTTTTTCTTACAAGAAATTAACAAAGTTCTGATGAAAAAGAGCAGTACAAATAACAATGCTGCTTTCCACTACCATAATTCCCTTTCAAGTAACCTGAGAACAGAAAATGTGAAGAAAAGACAGCTGACCTTGGTATGGTAATTTCATATGGAAAATAGGTGACACCCTCAGATATGGGGGGCACATGGTCCTTCTTCTCGTTAACAAACTTTATTACTTGAAACAGAACCTCTCGAAGAGATGCTTCAAGCATTGCTGTGCGCGAACTTCTCTCCTCAGAAGAACTCTCTATAATATTGAACACAGACAATCAAAAAAGGAAGAAGAAAATCAATATACTTTGAAGAAAGTAGAAACAATTTATAATTTTAAAGTTAAGGCCATCAGCATGGTTGTACCTCCTGCATCAACAACCACTTTGGTATGATGAGATTTGCCTGAATGAGGTTTAGGGTGTTGAGTCACATTCAAATTTACATACCAATGTTCCCAATATAGGCGCTCGGTTTTGTTAGTGAACCAAGATGGCGGCTTGCTTTTCACCTCATAAAAGGATAAGCATATCTGCAACGCAAGTAAAGATGTCATATTCAAAATAAGATACACGCTAAAATGTAAAAGTTGACAACCATGTATCACGCAGCAAGAGAAACAACATAAGCAAAAACAAAACCTGAACATCAAATAAGATGCAATGGCTACTAATATTCAAAACGAAAATGCTGAAACTATAAGCGAATTAGATAGAACAGACCTGACTTTTCTTATTAGGATGTTTTTCTACCCAACTTATGAAATGCTCAATCTTCTCATCTATTTTCTTCTCAAGTTCAACATCCCCACATTGCACCTAAATATTACAAATACAAAATTTGGGAACATGAAAAACACATACAAGTAAATCACCAGCAAGAAATAAGGAAATAGAAGCATTAATTTTGATTGGAAAGTAAAATTGAAAACAGGAATTACTTCATAAAGAAAATTACTTACATAAGTAATTTCAAAATGCTCCAAATCAACATCTTTGGGCCGAACTAGACCTAATGCTCTATGAAAAACTATTGTATGTAAAATGCCTGCCATCATGAATTTGAAAGGGGGGAAAAAAACTAAACTTTAACTGCTCAAATTAATCAAATGAAAAACCACAAAAAGCAGAAAGTTTAATAAACGAAATCAATAATTAAAAAGGAAAAATTAATAGAAATTAAAATAAACAGTGAACTTACAGAGCAAAACCTCCCGTACTTGGAAATGCTCCACTTCCTAAATAGAATTTTGTTAAAATTTTACAAGAAGTAAACGAATTTTTCAATCAGAAACATGAATAGCATCTTTTAACATGTGAGAAAAAAAAAAGTAAAAGAGAAGAAATTTATTACCAGTTCTTTCAGTTGACAGACTTCGCAATTCATGATGATCGTTTGAAGAGAAAAGCCTAAAACAAACAAAAAAAAAAAGAAATTAAAGAAAATTGGATCGATCAAACCCTAGATTTCGCCAATAGATTCTTCTTTTTTCGAGGTTTTACAGTGTTTTTGAGGAAATCGATCTTCTAATCGAAGGAATATCTTCTTTTACTTTGTTTTGGAAATTTCTCTTCTTTTTCCCCCGTTTCTTTTTTGGGGTTTTTGGATAATAAAATGGCTTATGTAAGTGATTAGGACGGGCTAAGTCCGGGCATTAAACGAAGTCGCTTCTTTATTTGTTTCACGATTGCAAAGATGGACTCATTGACCGGGCCGTGCCAGCAGTCCATCAAGGCTCAACGAGACAATATGGCCCATGGCTCATTCTATTGGGTCTTGCTGTGCCTAACGCCCCATAATTATTAGTATCAAATTGGACCTACTACGGTCCACTTTAATTTATTTCTCCACTCACTTTGCTCGAAACTTGCATTTCAGGTCACATAAATCATAGTTATTAAAATCGGATCGGGTATTGATTTGTTTAAGGTATTGAGTTTAAAGTTAATTGGTTCAACTGATGGATCATTTCGATTAATATTGGAATTAATGGAAAATGATGAAGGAATTATTAATTAGTATATATAAATTAAATATGATTTTAGAGATTCAAATTTTTCGGGATCAATTCCAAAATCAATTTAAAAATTGCCACATGTCAAGGTTCGAGTCACAGGTAAGGACTGATTCGACCATTCAACTGATCCAAGTTTGATAACTAATAGTGTAAGCAAATTTAAAAAAGCCGAACGGTCGAATCAGTCTGTCTCTTTTACTAATATAATTTAGTAAAAATAATTAATGGATTTTCCGTCTATATGTTACCTGTGGCTCTTGATTTGATGTGCCCTGCCTGCTACTGTATATGTTTCTGCCTTGGTTGTTTTTATGTTCATCTGATTAGTTTAATAATTAATATTTAATTACCATAATTTATTGAAAATCAAGAATTAGCTCAAGTGGGATGCATACACATATGCTAAATAGATTTTTAAAAATTACGGATTTAAGAGATATGAGAGAATTTAAGTACAATAAAAGAGGATAGTTAAAGGTAAAATGCATGTTAAAAAAAAAATAAAAATTAAAAAAAAAAAAAAAAACTACTTTTGCATGTCAAAGTAGACAAGGAAAGAGAGAATGTTTGCAATTTCTACGTTAGGAATTAGTCATTATCAACACGGATTTGGTTCTTTGAATAAAGCAAAACGGTGATGATTGGAAATAGGCCTTAAAATTTTAAGGTTTAACGGGAGATGCATTAATTTTCTTTAAAAAAAAAAAATGCTTTAAGAGTAAATTGCTTGAAAGTTGAAAATTAACCTGCAAACAAAATAACATTCAGAGAGAGAGGGAGAGAAAGAGAGAGATTTTTGATTGACAAGAAACAACCACCATTATTCTTCTTTTACCTTATGCTTTACGGTGGAATTTTGTTAGTAGACAGCTTAACTTTTCTCCTTTGCCTCAATAACTTGGAACATATATTTCAGCCTTGCTGTCTGGCTTGCTTTGGATGATAAAAGAAAAAAAAAAAAACCCTTAATGTATATATATATATATATATATGATGCAAGACAGCTCGAAGCGTGATATGTTACTGGCTCCATGGAAAGTAAGTAATTGCGATTTTCA
>JBBYHM010000008.1:1998502-2017027 GCA_038381775.1 Adansonia rubrostipa | reverse complement strand
AGGATCAGTACCTTGGCTTGCCAGCACAACATTGAATCATTCCATGTCAAAATACGATATTTCTACCCCTTTAAACGGTGTTAATTTTATTCTATATTTAAATATAAATATAAAATTATAATTTTTTAAATATATAAAATTTTAAAAAAAAAATTAAATATATATACGAATTATAATTTTAGATTAGAGTAACATAAGTCTTGTTATATTTATATTTCTATTCATATTATATTAATGCATAATAATTATGATATAAATAAAGTATTTGTGCTAGCAAGTTATTTGAGTTTGGCTTAAAAAAAGCTTGAATTTCATTCAATAATTCTCTATCGAGCGAGTTAAATTTTATCTTAATATTTGATTCAAATAATTTAATTAATATTAAAAAAATTTAATTCAAATTTAAATTTAAATTTAAACAAAAAATAATTAAATTTAAAATTAAACATAAAAATTAAACTTATCTTTTATTAAATAAATAAATTTTATAAAATAAGCTTCAAATTTGACTGTGCATGCCGTTGGTGTCCCATAGGCCATATAGATACCATTTTCTATCATTTCTTATGCTACCCTATCAATCAATCACCCCTCATTTCAACGTCGGATGCACTGCTACAAAACTGACTTTTTGCACAAAACATAGGTTGAAAAAAACAACAATTGAAAAAGATGTGCTTGATTATATACATTAAGAACATTTGAAATAGCTCTAATCAATATAATTGTCATTATTTTCTGTACTATAATTTTCTGAGGATCCAAACAGTAGTTCATCCTTATCCATAAGTAAAACCTTGCTTAAAATTTCATATATACTATTATGACTAGGTAGATCTAAACATTTTCATTTCATTTTGTGGATGAATTTAATTAAAAACGTGCCATTCTTGGCTCTACATATATATATATATTTACATTAGTCTACTGGAATCTTTTGATATATGCTGATGCTACACGTCTGGTGTATGGGAAATGAATTACACGCAAAAATACAGCTTGAAGTCTTAATTTTCAAGAAACAATATGCAGATTCATTGAATTGCTTGGCAATAAACAGCACAAGAAGAGAAAATTGCATACTTAGTAAAACGTTATTTCTTCTAGCAGCCCTCGGAAAAGTTAAAAAAAACTTGAACCCAACCCTAAAAAATTAACTTACGGAATAAATAATTTAATAAAATATATAAATCACAATCAAATATAGGTGACAGACCATATGAGACTTTTGGCGGGAAATTAAAGGCACAGGTATTATCTAATTAACCATCAAGATCCAGGGAATGCTGAAATCAAATAGTAATTTTTAACTATGGATTCCCATGTTAGATTAAAAAAAATGAGTTCTTCAGTGACAAATGCAACAGTTAAAGCAGACCCTTTATCCTTTCTTGGTTTTAACCAATCCAAACTGACGTATAGTTTTTCAAAGCAATCTTTTATCAGATTAAACAATATAGAGTCCCTAGAACCATAAGATTTATGTAGCCTCCATTTTCTAAGTTTGCAAAAGTCCTTTTGTTCTTTCTTGAAACTAACATTATATATGTTAAATCAGACATTCCATCTTTGCATTTTTTCCAATATTATTTGGGATCTTCAATGAAGATCACTGGAAGATTGGTATAATCACACATGACTGAACCTCAAATGTAATTAAAAAAACTGTATAAACAAGAATTATTTTATTGTTTTCAAAGCCTGAATCAAAAAAAAATTTTCAAAAACCCAAGTTTCTGTATGGGAACCAAATCTAGTCTTGGTACCTGTATTTTTGAAAAAACAGATACTGTGGGGGGTCCCAACTCCTTCAACATGTCAGTGGAAAATTCTCTCTGCCAAGAAATTCATCATGCTCAAACGCTTTATTATTATTTTTTTTTAAGTTGCAGAGCTCCAATAAGAATCGACCCACATGCCAGCTTTGTCTAAAGAGACATGATCTAATGTAGTTCTGAAAGGAGGGATCTTTGTTCTTCTTAGCTTTTGTCAGGTTTGAAACCCTCCATTGGAGTTCCTATTTGTTAAAGGGTACGGTCCCTAGGGGAATGTATAGGTTTAAGAACCATCCATCTTACTCCTTTCAAGAAATTCCAATTCTACTTTTTCATTATTATTATTATTATTATTATTTTTAAAAAATTTTTCATCTCTTTGAATGGATCAAAAAGGTTGCATTATAGAAGTTGTCCTTTGGCACCAACCGCTTGAAAAAAAAGGAAAAATTCATCTGAGGATCCCTAGGGAGTATAAAGAACATGCATAATGGAAATCCCTCAGTTTGCCATCCTTGTAATTTTGTATTCGATACCTTTTTTCCAATGAGTGCTTATTTTCTTCAAATTTTGAATAATCAAAAGTGCCATATTTGTAATGTTTGAATTATTGATAAGGACAGTCAAAGGTCTCTGTAGCTATTCAACTACTGACAATTCCCATCAGGTTCAGTCCAATGTAGGCTGTCAGAGATGAAGAAGTAAATGTTAATTGAATAGGGTAACCTGTTCTACAAGTTTGAATTGATAGAAACTAATCTAACTATTACAATTAAGTTTAATATGCTCCTTCACATGCAAGTTAAAAAAATGATTAATGGGTTTGCACTGGATTGATGTTTTCAAGGACTATGAATATAATTAATAGGTTTATGCATGAACTCAATTGTAGAGAAAAAAAAAAGGTGCAACTTGACGAAATATTGAAATAATAATGCATGGCCGGATAAGTATTTAGCCACTAGGTAAAAAAATATTAACAAGCAAAACGATTGTAGGATTTGGACTCGAAAGCTATGGTGTCATACTAATTTAGATGGTCAATTATCTTAAAATTTTAAATCGATAAGAAAGGATCCAAATATTTAAACTTCAACAGTAATTAAGATTGGACAATACTGAAAATTTGCAACGAAATAGACATTTTTCTTATACATAGTACAATCTAGAGGAAGTTTTTCAAGCGTGTGGGTCATCAAATTGGCTCAGAGAGTAAGTAAATGTGAGTCTGCGCCTGATTAGGAAGAAATTTTTGTTCAATTAGTTCGAAATATTGGACCAGCTACGTTAAAATTTCCCCCCAGGTGGGTCATCCAATTTGCTTAAAATTACAACAATCATGTTGAATTGCTGCCAATGAAACAGCTGTTGTTTCAGAGACAGAAACATTTGTCACATACCGGCAACTTTGCCTCCGGAAATGAAAATTCTAATGTGCTTGTAGGCGAAAAGCATACAACACCACTTTATTTTTACCATATTTTTATATCATTT
The DNA here is from genome assembly GCA_038381775.1 of Adansonia rubrostipa. NCBI lineage: Eukaryota > Viridiplantae > Streptophyta > Magnoliopsida > Malvales > Malvaceae > Adansonia > Adansonia rubrostipa. The sequence goes on along the minus strand of JBBYHM010000008.1, from coordinate 2,013,758 downwards.
ATTTATATATAATATTTAAAATTATCGAATCTAATGAATCTCATTATTATCAACCATTTAAATAAGTTATCTTTTCCGAAAATCTCAGCTCAGCTTCCCCTTATTTGATTATGTAAGTGCTACCTATAAAATACGAATTTGTTGACTCATCTACAATCATTGCTGGCTAACAGGGAAATTAATCATTCTCTCTTTGTTTTTAAATACTAGACTGAAGAAATCACACTACCACTCTCCTCGATACAGAATTTTTTTTCAAGTATTTAGTACATTACATGGTAGGCCCAGTTTTCCCATTGTTTCCCATACCAGGATGCCATTCAATGAATTAATTAATTAATTAATGGATACCCGAGCTGTTTTGAATTTAAAGTTCAAACATTAGTTAAACAAGAATCTAACTTAAGTCAAGGGTTTATCACAATTAATTTTAAGATCTAGCATTTGACATATTTAGAATTTGAATGCCAATATTGTTTACAATTGTTTTCTTTTATCTTACGAATATGATCTTTGTTATAAAAGAAAAACCTTAATAAAGATACCAGAAAAAATTTGAAGTCCCACAATTGGAGGACACCATCACCCCATAAGCTGTAGAATTTAGTGGGTTTAGTTAACAGTAACTTTCAATGTCCTTAGTCTGATTAAGACTCAAAGAAAGCAAGCTTTAAAGGGATGCATATAAAATCCATTAATCTAGAGACAAAGTCTGTTGCATGATTTTCTGCCAAAGACAATTAATTTAACAAAGAAATTAATATGAGTAGATGACATATCCGAAACATATTAATGCATGAATTATTAACATTGTTCAAGCAACAAAAATTGTACCTATTCAATTTTCATTATTGATTATGATTTCATTCAAATCCAAGCAAACAAGTAGAAATGTCCGTAGGTATCCCACTTGGAAAAAGAAAAGAAAAAAGAAAGGAAGTTGAGGAACCCTAGAAAGCTGCAATGCTGCATAAGGGGAGACATGAAGCTTTGCAAGGTCCATATGGAATGTGGGGAGTGGGACTGTGGGAGTGTATTCACATCTCATGCAGCAATGGGGGTACATTGCATGTCATGTCATATCATATTATTTTATGTATGCATGACATATATTCCCCTTACAAATTTCAATGCATCTAGCTCGATTAATTTCTTGCTGCAATACCCTTTTTTAGCTAAATTCATTAAAGATATACTTGGTGGTAAGGAGGTTGACAATTGATTTGTTTTCCTTTGAGAAAATGGCTATACATATGATCCCATATTTGGTTCAAATTCAAAATTTTTTATAATAATTAAATCATATATTTAAAAATTATATTTTATATTTATATTTAAATATATTAAATTAAATATAAAATACAAACACTTCACAGCCGAAAAAAATAATGGAAGTTTTTTTTTTTTTTTTTGTCGAGGATTTAGAGAGAGCCCGTGGATCGAGGGAAGGTTGCCCCCACAAAACATTGACGGCGACTAGAGTGTCTACCTGGACTGCCCAAACACTGCCCAAACAAAAGGATCGTGAGCTCCTATCGTTTTCCGCTGCCCGTTCACTCCAATAAAGATAAAGTGAGGGCAAAGGGGCAGCCCCTCTTTGTTGTCGGACCCCAAAAGTCCCGAGCACCGGACGGCACGCGCGTTCAGGTACCTCAGCTGTCGTACTTCCCAGCAATTCCAACAACAACAACAACGACAACAATTTCCTAAAAAAATATTCGAGAAAAAAAAAAGCCCAATTTTTTTTTTCTTTCATTCTTTCTTCTATGTGGATTTTTTAGCAAAACAAAACTGGGGTTTTTCTTGTTCTTACGTGTTCTTTTGTTTGGGCAGATTGTCTTTGATTTTTGATCTTTCGCATTCACATTTCCTTATCTTTACCGAAGTTTTATATCTGTATCATGTTTTCAGGGTTCAAAAAGATCTTCTTCCACTCTCCCCATGAACTGTACTAAAATGACATTAAAGGACCTGTTTTCATTTTCATACTTTGGTCTTTTTCAGACAAGCTTGTTGATAAGATTTCAGTCCCCAATACAGTGACATCTCCAAATGCCCACCTTAAAAGCAGATAAAAACCATGGTTTTTTTTTTTTTTTTTGGGACCAAGGGGGAGGATTGATATAATAATACTATATAAATATAGTACAGTCTATATTTGACATAAATGACCCTTCCATGCTACTTGTTTGATCATGTGTTTAATTAATTAGTTAAGATTTAATGATGGAGTCGCGACATGTTAGGTTAACTAATTAACCTAGCTACCGGTGGAATGTCGATGAAAGCAAATTCCCTTACTCAACTTTAATTTACTGGATATAAGATGGTAAGTACTATATAGGATATAAAACATTTAGCTCCATTTGAAACTTATTAAAATTAATCAACATATTAATTAGCCCTATGTTTTCTTCTGCATGTTACATGTATGTCCCCCAATCTCAACAAATTTGAAGCTGCTGTAATATTAAGTGATTATAAAAGAAAATCTTATTGTCTTTGTTCAGTGAAGCAATCTGAATTGATGATCAGATTGGATAAAAAATTTTTGGATATTTTTCTCTTCATTAGTCCGATTTTAATTTTAATGTTTTGTAGCATTAATTATAAAAACTTTATAATAATTGCCATCTATATAAGTAGTTCTTCAAAAAAAATAGTAAAAACAAAACATAATAGTATGAACAGATGGAGTAGGTAAAACATGCTTTAATCTATTTGCAAAGTTTGTTTATATATATATATATATAAAGGTTTGTTCATTGTTTTTTTTTTTCAATTTGTTTTGTTTAAAAACATTTTAAAATAATTAATTAAAATTATCATTTAATTTCAATAAATAATTATTTTAATGGTTGCAGAGATTCAACTTTTTCCGCGGCTATGATGGGCTCCCCACCGTCTACACTTGGAAACCTAGCTAGGTCAATGTTCTTTCTTTTCTTTGAAACATTTCATCGAATTGGCATTATACATTTGATAATTCGTTGATAACTACATAAATACTAACAAGATATAAATTATATAATTTTTTTGAAATAAATATGATATATAAAAATATGTTTTAATTTTATTTAAATATACTATATCATATTTATTAATTATTTTATATTTATTAAATATATTATATTTATTTTATATTTTCATATTATGTTAAAAAACTATTAAATTATAATCAAATAGTCAATCTGATTAGATTATTGAAAGCACTAATCAAGTGAATGAGAGATTTGACATGGCGTAGACTTAGTCATAATTATAATAATCAAGGTTAGGTAATTCCAAGTTAAATAGGAAAATTACAGATTGTTTCATTAGATATATACGATTGACATTTACCTTTGTTTTCTTTTTTTTTTTATATATATATCTCAAAGTTGATAATTTTAATTAGGAACATGGAGATGGTGATTGACAAATGGTTCCGCAAACCTGAGACATGTAGACCCCCGCCATTTTCCATTTCTGAATATATTTTCAATTTTTCACTTCACTGCATGCAATTTGATCTTCTCTCTACTTATAACTTACTTGGTTGAAAGTTTCCAATTATTAAACCCCATGCCTTCTTGTTTAAGTTAATTACACACTACTTGTTCACACGATCACTTTATACAGACAACTCTTGGTTAATTCATATTATCTTAAGTGATTTAAATTCGATTTTAAATATTTAATATGAGTATAAATATTTAATATAAATGTATTTAATTTTTTATAAATTTTTTTATATATTTAAAAAGTTTCTAAAATATTATATTTATACAGTCATTTGTGTTTTAATGCAAATACTTAGAAAACTAGGAACAATATAGATATTATGTTTTAAAAAACAGTGGTTTGAAAAGGAAGTGTTGTATCATATGTTTGATTTATAAATTGTCTTAATTATATTATTATTAGGTAGAACACTGTCTAATTCGAGGAACTTTCAATCTTCTGTTGATAATCATGGTGGGTGGGGGGGGGGGGGGCGGGGGAACTGTTTTGTTCCTTTATTTTACGAAATTTCATCATGAAACTTCCTACATAACTGTCAGCCAATTCAGACAATTAAAGCGGTCAAATCAATGTGGTCTCTCACAATTCCCTGGAAAATGTTTTTTTTTTTTTTTTGAAGCCGGAAAAGGGTAAATCCATGTGAGGTTGATTTTTGTGTTAGGTATAACATTGTTGAAACATAAGAAGGATTTTTCCACTAGCACAACTACCTACTTCATGAATTATGAGTAGGCTTGTAACACGAATCTTTCTATTATTATAATAATTATTATTTTATCAAATTTTATATTTTTTGTATAAAAAAATTATAATTTAAAAATAAGTAGCATTTTAGTTTATGGTATTTTAATTTTAAATTTATAAAATATTATTTATTAAAAATAATTATATAAATCAATTAAATTAAATTTTAAGTTTGATTTTATAAATTCATTTTCAATAACCTATTGCTTGAATGATACAAATCTTATCTTTAAAAGGGCATTTCCCTTCTTCCGGCAAATTGATTTATTGGCAAAGAACCATATAGTTATTTATATTTTGTTCTATAAACTCAAATTGTTTTTACTGCATCCTGTTGTTCTTACACTTACTTTAGGTTTTATTTGGCGTATTGGCAATTTGTGTGTGTGTGTGTGTTTTTTTTTTTAAATTTTTGAAAGCAAAAAAAATTAAAAATTAAAAATTAAAATGCTGTTAACTATATTTATTCAAATAAAATTTTGGAAGATTAATTATGCAAAATATATGAATTGATTTAGATGACGAAATGCATGTTAATTACATTATATTTAATATTATATTTCAATTATTCGTAATAATTAAACAAATAACAAGTGACAGAATTTTCAATCAAAATGAAACTTTAATTTTTCAATATTTTCACTTCTATAAACGAAGAATCAAAATAATATCTCTCGTCAATCTAATAATTATAATTGTTTATTAATAAGATAACGTAACGTGATTTTTATTTATGCACGAACAATACATTAAATGTAAAATCAAATAAATATTTTGCTATTAAATTGTCTTTCGTTATTAATATCAATTTCAAAATGATTGTTTGAACCTATGTGAATAAATTTTTAAGTAAATCTTTCTCATTTCATACCCCCACACATGTGAACAATTATCCTTACCCTTTTTTATAACCCTAGAAAAATGAAACATCGTGTAGCACACGACCGGTGTAGGCCGCCAAATGAAAAATTAGATTTGATAATATATATTTATTTTATAATTATATTTAAAATTTTTTATATTTATTTTAATTTTGTTATATTTATAATTTGTATTATATAAATTTTAAAAATATATTTTTATTATATTATATTATGTTTTTTAATATTATACTTATTATATTTATATAATTATATTAAATATTCTGATATTTATGAAAAATCAATTGTCGTGGTTCACTCATGCACTTAGGCTGTCGATATAAATGCTAAAAATTATATGCGGTGGAATTTAATTTGGGGAAGGCCGGGGGATGATAGCAAAATTCAAGCCATAAGTCTCGGTCAGTGGCTTTAGTTGGCCCGGCGGGGGCCGGGGTGGGGGGGGCGTGGGGACATCGACTTTACACGTAATTTCATGTGATTAGCCCTTCCTTGAGATCGAAATGATGGGGTTTTGAACCCCATAATTTTCAACAAGCAAACACAAAACACAACACCGTCACTCCTAACGTAATTAGATCTCATAATCTCTGCATCAAGATCACGTTTATATTAACTGTTTATCGTAATTATATTTAAAATTTTATATAAATTTAAATATATTAATATTTATTTATAATATTTTTTAATTATTTTTATATTATGTTAAAGTTATATAATTATATCTATTCATTCAATCATTATTATTTAAGGAAACTTGATTATTGTTAACATTATCAACTCTGATACCGAATAATTATTCTCCACTTTCAGCATTTAAAATGCTCAGAAAATCGATATTATTAATTAAATACACAGTTCAGCAATATACTAGAAGGCGAGCGGCAAGGGCCCCATTTCCAGCTACTGGCGAGAAGTTTAATTACCAAAAACACCCATATCATCATCAAGGGATTTTAAGTATGATTTAACTAATTAAAGCTAAGGGTGGGACGCAGCACCATGAGTCCATGGCTATATAACGTGGAGAATCAAGGACATAATATATAAATATATATATATATATATAAAAGATATATAATAAAATTTATCACACCCATAAAAATAAATAAAAATATTTTTAAATTAAATAATAATAAAAAAGTGTATAATTTTAATGAGTAATTATTTTTAAAATTAAAATATTTAAATACTTTTAATTTTATTTTATTACTATAACTTAATTTTTTTAATTAAATTAAAATTATTTCACTCATACATCAATTCAAAAAGTATATATATATATATATATATATTGTTATGTACTGGTAGTATTTTGTTCCTTGAACCTATGAATATGAACTTAGATTTTTCAATTTTTTTTACATTGAAAATTTAGAAATCCAAAGTAGAAGAATGTGCCTCACGAACTTAATTCAAGATGTAAACAAGAGTTAATTTCGCCATATTGTTCAAGGAAACTAGACAATTAAAGAGGAAAAACATGTATTTAATCATCTATATATGTATTCCTTAGTACTTTTGTATATATAAGGGAAATCATAACGGCAATAATGGGATCTTTGTCAAATTAGACTAGATCTTTTTTTATACAAGTGAAGAATCACATGATAATCGTTAAGGGTTTGCCAACAGTCGCATGATGAAAGGGTAGAGTTGGAAATGGAGCTCCACTCCAAAAACCGGCAAATTCCTAATCCAAACCCAAATTGCATTTTGACATAGACATATTAAAGTAAGCTTCTTTTATCTTTATGGTATAGGGTTATATTAAAGCATCCCCCCAACTATCTATATCTTCTGTTCGTATGCAACTACGAAAAAAAAAAAAAGGCCAAAGCCAAGCCAAACTCAACTGAAAATCACAAAGGCAAGCCCATGTTTTCCCACCTCTCTATCTCTCTCTCATGCACATGGACATGGTTCATGGATCATGCATAAGTTAAAACACAAACAAAAACTACTTTTATGATCTTTTCATCAGCCACTAATAACTCAAAAGAAAAAAGAAAGACTTACCTGCTTCTTTGCTTTTTCTGTTGTTTTTTTTTTTTGGATTGTTGTAGATCTATACAAAGAGAAGGGAGTTTTTTAAAAGATGATTCAAGAGCTTCTAGGAGGTGCTGGTGGCTTAAGTTTTGGAGGTGGGAGAAAAATCTCCATCAATGGAAGCATTTTGGAAGGAACCCCAACTTCTTCTTCTACTCCATCACCATCTCCTTCTTCCACAACTTCATCAACAACTGCTGCAACTACTAACTCTTCAGCTTCAGGAAAGTCTGGGAACCAGAATTTGAGGTGCCCCAGATGCGATTCCTCGAACACGAAGTTCTGTTACTACAACAACTACAACCTCACTCAGCCTCGTCATTTTTGCAAGACTTGTCGTCGGTATTGGACCAAAGGAGGTGCTCTTAGGAATGTTCCCATTGGAGGTGGATGTAGGAAAAACAAAAACAGTACTACTGTTTCAACATCTGTGGGAAAATCAAGCGCTGCTAAGCTGAAAACAGTGGTATCTGAAATTGGAAGATCTGGTCCTGGAAATGGGTTTGATCATGAGTTTCAATCTAGTCCAATTCTTTGGGCTTCACCTCAGAGTTCTCATCTTCTAGCCTTATTAAGAACTACCCAAAACCCTAACACTTTGTCTACTAATCCTGTTAGTATTAAGGAAGAGGTGAGCTTTCTCGGATCACAAGTCATGAACGAGCCAACAGTTGCAACTGGTGCATTAAATGCTCGAACCCTAGGCTTGGATCCTCTTGGCCAGGTCCCATCTCTTGGACTTTGCAGCCCTTTCTGGAAAAACAATCAACACCAAGCTCAACAGCAACAACAGAATAACAATGGGTCGTTCCTACTAGGTGAAGTTCAAAACGCTGGAATTCAAGAACTGTATCAGAGGCTAAAATCATCATCAAGTTATTACTCTGATAGCTCAGCAGTAGTTCTAAGCAATGTGGGTTCTTCTTCGACTTCAACATCAATTTTGGAGCCAGCTCCAATGGCAGGTGGTGAATTGGGTTACTGGAATCCGGCATTTTCATCATCATGGTCTGATCTTCCAGCAACTAATGGTGCATATCCGTAAAGAACCCTTTTTTCTTTCCCTTCCCTTTCATTTCATCTTAGCTTTAATTGGCTAATGTTGTTGATGTGCCTTCTGGCATATGAATATATATGGCTGTAGGAGTAGCATCAGGTTGTTTCTTCTTTTTTCCCCTTTTTTTCCTCTTTTAAGTGTGCTTTGAAGTGTGTTTAATTAACTTAATTATGAGAATGTACCATGGATGAAGAACAAGCAAAAAGGTTGGAAAATGGCTTAGCTAGATCTTAATTTCTTAGCCAGGTATGTAAAGGGTTTCAAGTTCAACTCAGGAGTTAAGATAATGAAAGTTGTGATTTACTCACTTTCCCGTAGTTTTTTAGACTAAAAAAATGTAAAAACATAATGAAGCAGACACATGGCTATCAACTTCATTATCTTGGTTAAATCAAAAACTTTTTTAGGGTTTCATTTTCTGATATGATTTTCACAAACTATAAGAGACAATGGTGGGTTGCGTATGAAATTAAAGATTCTCTAAATTGTTTTGGTTATAAGAAAGTGATGAAATAAGTTTTAAAGCAGCCTTTGGGAAGAGTTTCTGTAAACAAACAATTTGATTCTCGCAGTGGAAAAGAGGATTCTATTGCAGCCTTATGTTAAAGAGTTTGGTGCCTGCCCCTTACCTGCTTCGTCTTCAGTTTTTATTCCTTCTTCACTGTTTCCTTTTTTTTTAATAATAATTTCAATCCCTTAACTTTTTTTTTTTTTCACTTTTTAACATTTCATTCAATGTTTTCGAGACATAGGGTCAGATATGCTTTTTTGCATGAAATGGGGACATGGCTTGAGCTTAATTTATTGCTTTTGCCTTTGAAATTTGACTCCTAATTTTTAGGCTCGCCATAAACCTTCAAATTAAAGTTTGTGATCTGATCTTCCTAGGGAGGGTTACTCCTCAACTAATGCCATCCCTTGGCTGAGTAAAACAAACACATTTTGCCAATGGGGCTCAGTTCGGTTGTGTGAGTATTCACTAGTTTCTTGACATGGCTCTGATGATTTACGGCGAAGTTGTGTCCAACTTAGGGTAACGCTCTGTGCAAATTACGCCTACAATTTGATGATGGACGATTGTTGGTCATTTTCATGACCATCATTCAAACCCCTATTTACTAGTTTTCCCTCTAGCTTTGTCATTTATGGATGGAATGGAATACCATGCGCTCTAAGATTGCGGCATAATCAATTGAAAATTGAGTACTTTTCAAACTTGGGTTCATGTTCACGCAAGCGCATTATATCAGTTGAATAAGCTGTCTATTGACTGATCGATCAAACTTGTTTTTCAAGAAATCATATTGGGAATTAAAGCTGTGCATCCGTAGGTAGTTCGCCTGGTCCGGCTCAATTGGATCCAGGCTCGGATCTATAATTTTTTTTTCCAAGCCAAGCCATTCCGGAATAGTATTTTATATTAATTAAAATTATATTTTTATTTAAATTTAATTATAAAAATATATAAATATTAATATAAAAATAATTTTTTAATTAGATAAACAATAATTCGAGTCTAAATAGACTGATCAAATCGGGTCAAATTTGGACTTAAGCTTAAAATTCAATTTTTTTGTGCTATGACTTGGCCCGGCTCTTGGCACCTATATTAATAATAAAACATTATTAATTTTTTAATACAAAGTAAACCTGGAAATATTAAAAATATTATAAATATTAAAATTTCAATATCAAATTACTTTTTAAAGGTGCTAACGTAAATAACTCAACCGAACCCAAGTTCATGCACCACATTAATTTCGACAAGCTAGAAAGGGCAAAATGTTTATTGTAAATACCATGTAAAGTAATCTGGCTAGCACAAGAATTTTAGAAAACATCTTTTGAAGCCTGAACTCCCCCCATTTTTCTTACTAACTGTCACACCCTCGTGACCGAAATTGAAGGGGGAAAAATCAGAAAATTAGCTGAATCATGTAGACAATAAATCACACCAATGTTGGCACAATGTTCTATAAATGGGCGGCCTTGCCACAACGTAGTGCGTTTGGAGGAATGTCAGTCTCAGTGTACAAGCTTTTCTCGTTGTTCCAAACTCTGAGATAAGTTTGCTTGCCAAGGTACCGATCTGACCATATTTGTGACCTCAAGTTCCACATACCTTTGTTGTCCAACGAAACCAAAACCGCGGTCCAGGAATTCGGATAAACCTGTCCAATATTTTTTGATTTAAGTTCATATGTTCGATTCTTGAAACAACGAAGATTAAAAACTCGAGCCATGCCAAAAGGGTTTTTTATTTGTTTAAGTTGCTATGGATTACCTGAACAGTGTGTCTAGATATTGCATCAGCTAGATTGTAGCGTTTCTTTGAGTCAGTTGTCCACTTGCCACCACCATATCTGATATTTTAAAGAACATGTCAAATGATTAAAGTTAAACTACTATATTGCACTAACAAAAATGCAGAATTTTTCCGACAAGTGTGAATCTGTTGGTAGAATGCTGGAGTCATAGTTTGATTGATTAGGATTACCCGACAACGTAGAGGCTAGATCCATCGAGATGCCAAGACTGGATGGTGGCTTCAGTGTTCTGGAAAACAATCTCAACAAAGTCATGGAGGACGAGGCCGAAGACAGAGACACCCAAGGCTGGTGGCCTTGAAGTAGGGAAATCCTTGATCGTGTTTAAGCTGAAGACACCAGGGATATTGAACCAATCTGCAAGCTTCAATGGAGTGGTTGGATCTACATAGGAGATCCCATTAACAGCATATCGCAACTTGCCATTTATCTTGACTTTTGCACTAGCCAAAACAAGTGTCCTCACAATCTTTATTGAACCATAGTGGAATGACCCTTGGGGATTAGGCCTAGCCGCATTTGCTGTCAAGTTCAATCTAAAACACAAAAATGAGAAAAATGTCAGCATATATTGTAGGATATATGATCAGTAATCATTTGCATATGCAGATAACCTACAGTTCATGTTCCAGAAAGATCGATTGATGTTCGATTGGACTACCTGATCGTCCTGGCTTGTTTCATGGACCAGTGAACGTGATAAGTTGGGCCAATAGGCAATGGCAAAGAGGCTGGAGTTTTGGAACCTTGATATTGAAGAATACCAGTAGTGGTGAGAATAGGCGTCGTGAAACGGGTAGAAGCCACAATGTAATAGTTCTTAATTGCCCCATTTAAGGTAACCAAAACGGCTACAGATTGACCCGGATGAATATCAATGGACTCGTACGCCTCCTGCAGACTATGACTTCCTTCAACTTCAATTAGAGTCAATCTATGACCCTGGATTCTGAAGTTAATTGATGTTGATATACCCACGTTTGTAATCCTAAACTTGTAAGTTTTCCCTATAATTAATCAGGAATCAAACAAAATTTAGCATAGTTCTAAGAAAGGGGAGAAAAAGGTTAGCTAAAAGAGTTAATTAGGATGATTACCTTTCTGACCAGTGAAAATAGATGATTTGTGGAGACCATTAATAAGAATTCCATCTGGCATAGGGAGAGCCAAGCCCGAATCCAGCCTTTTCTTTAAGGCCTATGAAAATGTGTTTGGTTAAAACATTATCTGACGTGTCTAACAATTGGATTCGAACCTATGTTAGGCTCTTTATTTTCTCTAAAGTATTCAAGTTTGATATTTATCTTTAATATATATTCGAATATGGATAAGAAGTATTACCCTTTAAATAAATGAAAAAATTTTTAAAAAATTAGGTATATCTGTATCAGACACATACTCATATCCGATATTTTCGTGGGTTTGGATAACATCATTAGAACCTTAGCAGATCATATAATTGGCAACAATGGTATACCTCGTCGCCATCCTTGTACCAATCACCAACAAGCAAAGTGAAATCTCCGGTAGGTGCAGGGTATGGGATTGATATAACAGATCTTTGATTAATATTGATGGCCCCAAAACCACCAGCGGCTCTATGCAATAAACTTGAAGGATAGTACATGTAAGTTCCAATTTGATCCTTCATTTGGAATTTATAAGTCCAGTTTGAGTGGGGAGGGATTGGACAATTGGTCCCAAGCACACCATCTTGCCATGAGGTCTTTCTTTGTTTAATTCCATGCCTAAATTTTTCATTACAAAATCTGGGTCATTAACCTTGATCACGAATACGAATTAATTAAAGCATAAATAAGTAAAGAAGCTGAGCTAACTAACCAGGTAATGAGAAAGGGCTCATCTAATTGATTGATGACATTTACAATGATGTTGTCATTAGTTACAGCTTCAATTGGAGGTCCTGGAAATTGATTATTAATAAGAATGACCTGCAAATTGTAAAAGAAAGCAAACATATCTTTGAACATTGTCCTTCAAAAACAAATAAAGAAGAAATTGATGCTTGGAGTTAAAAAAAAACGTACCCTCTGGAAAACACCAAGTGGAGCTCGAGTTCCATAAGTGACAACCCAAGTACAGTATCTATATGGATCTTCTGCATTGGCACGAAGGATACTAAAGCAAGCCAATATTCCAAGTAAAAATCGCAGGAAAATAGCCAGTTTCATTGTTTTTATCTTGAAGTTTTGCTCCCAATCTACTCTTTGTTGCCTTAGAGATTGAAAGAAAAGTGAAAAAAAAAAAAAATGATGAGCTTCTTAGAAACAAACAAAGATTAGTAAAAACAACGCTTCATACAATTCAATTTCGAAGCTCTAAAAATTTATACCAAGTTAAAAAATTCCCAAAGTTAGATTGAACTGTATTCAAAGTTTACTTACAGAGTATAGAGTTGTTATCCTACTTTATACTAACAAGTGATTGAAATACTTCAAAAGAAGAGATATACCAAAATTCAAAGCATTCCAAAGGAGCGGAAATTGGACAAAATAAATGAGACTTTGGTAGAGTTGTGTATGAACAAGAACATATCCTTGTTCTTGTATATGTGCGTGTTGTGTGTGTATATATATATATATATGTATATGTGGGAGGGATTGAAGAAGAGATTACTGGGTATTAAGATCATGCAAATGCCAGCATGGACACGCTTACCAATGCATGCCAAAAAGCTCATTTGCGGCGCACTTCATGCTCAAATCAAAGTAAGCTGAAAACGGCCGTAAGCTTCCGTAACTTATTTTCAGCTGAAATTATTCCCAAATAATTAATACCCCAAGTTGATAAGTTTATTATTAGAATTTCTTGGAAACAGCAGTTCCCTTTTATTACAGATCAGTTTTAAACATATAGTAATTTCTTTTTCTTTGTTTCTCTGTTTAATTTCTCTGTTAAAGATTTAAGTTTGTTTTTATAATAATATGTATTAATTTCGAGGGCTTGGGATTTGGAAGCGTCCGCTATGGCGGAAGAGGGAGCGAAGGAAGGACTAAAGCAGCGGGAACGGCGCAGCCGAGTACGGATCATAATTCATTGAAACAATTTAATCAAATTCACCTCATAATAATTAAATTAATCCGACAGAAATGAGACTTTGACCTAATTAAATAGGAAAAATTATTGAAAAATAAAAGCTAATGTTGTTGGATTGCTCACATGTAAACACAAGAAGGACGGAAGACAAAGGAAGGGTAGCAAGCATGGATTCCTAAGGTTCCTATTTTCTTAAAAATTAATTATTTATCGAGAGATTTAATAATTTTAGATAAAATATAAAAATATGATAAATATATATATAAACAATATAATAAAAATGAAATAATAACCAAAAAAAGTTTTATACGCATATCGTATTTATGCTTAAAATTTCGATACATTTAATAATTTATATTATACTTATATTGACATGACTGATACAATAAATAAACATCAAACATATAGTTTATAAATAAAGATTTCAACTCTTAATTTATACTTATATTTACAAATCAAAAGGGAGATGATGTAAATTTATAAAACAAATTTAATGAAGTCACATGCCTAATCAATTTCCATATGGGATCCACATGTAGGCTTCCCAAATACTTTGGTGATTACTTTACGTTCCTTTTAATCTCAATAGGTAATTTTACAAAGATTAACTTAAAATGGTCCATTTGTTAAAATTTTAGTGAACGTTACAAATAAATGTTTAAATTTCTATTTACATCCAAATAATCTGTTAACCTTTAATTTATATATAAATAAATCTTTTAAATTTTAATTTGCTTTAATAAATTTTTAACATTAATAAATCTTTCATTTGAAATAAGAATTTGTTTGGATGCAAATATTATGACTATGATTTATTTAAATACAATAAAAGTTAGGAGCTGCAATTAAACTAGAGTCAAAACAATTATTAATGATTAATGAAGATTTACAATCAAAGGTTGAAAGTGTTGCAAGCATAATACCATCTGGTACTAGATCTCTCTCTTTTTCTTAGTTATTTTTGGTAGATTTGATAATATAAAATATAATTATATGAATATGATACGAAAAAATTGATTAAAATATGATAAAATATGAATAGACAAATGTCCTAAAATTTATAAAACACGAATTATTAACGTATCATAATTTTTATGTATATAATATTTTAAATACGATTATAATACAATAAAATATATAAATATGATACAAGTATACAAATTATCAGGTCCAATTTTTTAATAGAAAAAGGGATTAAATTTTGCAAAGTCAACTATTAATTAAGCGTTTTGATAGGCATTTAAGTCACCCTCATTGATTTAATTTAGAGAATCTGAATTCAGACATGAAAAAAAATGGATCCTAGATCTAGCAAAAGGAATTAAATTAAATTCTCAGCATGTCATGTGCCCCCATGAAGTGAATCCATGACGAATCTCAACATTCTTTTTGGCTGTTCACTAGGGCACTGAATTCACGAACAAATTTATCTTTTTTTATCTTAATTTTTATTGAATCTAATCCCTAAAATTAAAACTCGCATTTTTAATTTAAAATTTAATTTAATTAATTTATACAATCATCTTTAAAGATTAATTTCAACATTTATAATTTTTCTCTTATCTCGAGCTACCCCTTTTGTTATAAAAAGAAAAATTGCATTTAATATGATCATATTAGGTCAGTATTGGACAAAA